>JAJMBN010000031.1:0-111430 GCA_030572735.1 Sugiyamaella mastotermitis
AATTAATATTTGTAATACGAATATTAAGAGTATAATATACTTATTTTTAATCTAAACATTATCACTAAAAATGGCGGGCCCAGAGGTAATTAAAATTAAGATTCGAATTCTATGATGAATTCCAATCTATCGGGGATGGTCATAACTCCACATTCTGTATGAATATATTCGATTGGAGTGCTGCTTATAGCTCCAAGAACACTTCTTAATCCAGCATTTTGTATGATCTGAATACTCTTTAAGTGAAATTGAGAAAGTTTGTTCCCCCACACTTCGATGCCGTATTCTAGAATAGGTGGTATTAAACCTAAGTAAATAGTTCGTAGGCCAGCCCCGTTTACTCCATTTGTTCGACCCCCTATTGCTCGGATAGCATTGAGTCTATTATTCATTCTTTGGATCACCGAATGAATGTGGCCCTTAAACTTCAACTTAGTGTCCAAATTAATACCCAACAACCTAACTTCTTTCTGTGGATGCAGTATTTCCTGAGTATTTGGCAGTTCTTTCACGTTTGAGTTATTTCCTTACCCTGACGTTTTGGAACTGTTCTGTTATTGTCAAAACCTCGACAAAGTCTTTTAAAAATATCAATAGGACTTCGTGGCCAAGCTGGTTAAGGCGTGCGACTGTTAATCGCAAGATCGAGAGTTCAATCCTCTCCGAGGTCGATTTTTTTGTTTCATATTCATTAAAAGTTTTGAACCTAAAATTCGGTCTAATAAATATTAATCGAACTACTATAGTTATATATTTCAGATCATTTAAGAAGAGATTCTCTTTTGACATTTAGTGCTACCGGGTAGAGCATTTGCTGACAATTTCACCTTATGTACTTCTTCTACATTATCAGCCCCACGGTTCAAAGATCAGAACCCTAATACATAGAAACACCAATCAGAAAGAGGCAATTGCTTAAATTTCAAATACCACCTCTCCACTACAGATTTTACCTTGTATCTACAAAATAGAAGATAAACTTGTAATAAAAATGTTGGCTCAATTTCGACGGATGCCAAGTGCTTTATCGAGAGTCCAAGTGGCTCAAATCATGAGAACTTACTCTTCTGCTAGTGCTCACAGAAATACCAAGGAAAACAACCCCAGTATTCCTTTCGAGTTCACCAAGGAGAATTTGGAGCGCGCCAAGGAGGTCATTAGTAAATATCCCACTCAATACAAGAAAGGTGCTGTTATGCCTTTATTAGACATTGGACAACGTCAATTAGGATTCACTTCTATTAGCGTTATGAACTACGTCGCCAAGTTGTTAGAAATGCCTCCTATGAGAGTTTACGAAGTTGCTACTTTTTACACCATGTATAATAAGAATCCAATGGGAAAATACCACCTTCAAGTCTGTACTACTACTCCTTGTCAATTATGCAACTCTGATAGTATAATGGAGGCTATTACTAGTCATCTTCAGATTAAGCCCGGTGAGACTACTAAGGATGGTCTTTTCACCTTAAGTGAAGTTGAATGTTTGGGTGCATGTGTCAACGCTCCTATGATGGGAATTAATGACGATTATTATGAGGATTTGACAGCCGCTGGTACTGTGGAATTATTGACTAAGTTACAAAAGGGAGAGCCTATTGTTGCTGGACCTGAGAAGAACAAGAGAGAGACCTGTGAGCCATTCAGTGGTCCTAAGGTCTTATTAAGCGACACTCCGTTTGATGTCTCTACAGTTGTTCAACCTGGTCTTTAGATGAAATAATATCGATTAGAAAAATATATATATAATTGCATTCTGTTTTATTATATCCTGAAATAATGTAGTGGCAGCCCACTGTAATAACAAAGATCAAAAAAAAAAAAAAAAAAAAAAAAAAAAAAAATTGGATAAAAAACATTATTTACAGTTACATATATAGCTACTCATGACATTTCTTTTCTGCTTTACTTCATTTATTCCTTTTTAGGACCCCAACGAACACCTAAAAATCCAACAGAAGGATCCTTATTTGCTCGAGATTGTGAAGAATTATCTATCAAATAATGTCGCGAGTGTCCGGGGACCTCCAAAACAAGATATCGGAAATCATATTGGCCAATTCCAGTTGGTGACTTTTCGCTACTCTCAATCATTTCCAATCTAACGACACCCTCGGGCCCATCACCTTTAACATGAAAGTGCATTAACAAATGCTCTCGACCTTTCCCATCAAAGCCTCTTCTGCTAGCTATAGGGCGATGACGATCATGCTTGAGATTGGTTCTCTCACCATATGCCTTGATTCGGCCTCCACCTAACATCTCTTGAGCTTTGAGATCTTTTTCAACAATTCCAAATGCTTTATTAAAAACCTGGACATCGCTTGTAGGTAATAATATATCGTTTACAAAATAATATGCAATAATTCCTGTTAAGCCAATACCTCCGAGTACTAAACTAGAATAAAATGTAAATGAGAATGCTCTGGAGATCTTCCTACTAAAGGGTTCACTGAGCTTCTTTGAAGAATTACCTTTGGTAGAGCCTTGTCCTTGACCTGAATTGGTTGTACTGGATTGTCTCACTGAAAAGTTATTTACCAAGACTGGATTGGCGGTTCTTTGCAAAATCAAACTTTTCATACTAAGAGGTCGCCGTAACCCCCCAGCAGTCATAAATCTTGAGCTGGAAACAACCATTTTAGCTTATTTGAGTTGAAGTATGATAATTCAGGTCGTTTTAATTGTTCTTGATTGTTTCGCCAGATATTCAATATTATAGTTTTTTTTTTTTCAGTTATTGAATGACCAATACTATGTAAGATATTGGTAAGGCACTAGTTTAAGTATACACCACCGGACAACAAATAAGAAAAAGAAAAGTAATAAAAAAATACGTATTCTTCTTAGAGTTATAAATATACTGCCTCTTTTAGATATCCAATTATATTAAGATAATCTCCAGTAACCTTGCCA
Organism: Sugiyamaella mastotermitis; assembly: GCA_030572735.1. Classification (NCBI taxonomy): domain Eukaryota; kingdom Fungi; phylum Ascomycota; class Dipodascomycetes; order Dipodascales; family Trichomonascaceae; genus Sugiyamaella; species Sugiyamaella mastotermitis. The sequence continues at coordinate 2,917 of JAJMBN010000031.1, forward strand.
GTAAGTTCAAGTGAACAATGTCAATTATCTTTTTAAGATTCGATGTGGTCCTAACCCTAAACAAGACCCTTAGCTTATATGGAGGAATCTAACCAATTTGTGAACGATGACAGCGTTTTGTTAACACATCTACCTATCTCTGTTATAACTTGTTCTGACTACAACTTTGAGACCAGAGATATTTCGTATAAATATGTCAGAAGAAAAAAACGTTCTTTCTAAGGAGGACATTAAACCTTTCTTTGACAAGCACCGGTCGTTGCCTGCTAATAAGACATGTTTTGATTGTAACGCGAAGAACCCTACCTGGTCTTCTGCCACGTTTGGTATATTTATTTGTTTGGACTGTTCAGCAGTTCACCGAAACATGGGAGTTCATGTTACTTTTGTTCAAAGTACTAACATGGATAACTGGTCTATAGCTAATTTAAGAAATATTCGTATTGGTGGTAACAAGTCTGCTAGGGAGTTTTTTTCAAAGAATGGAGGATCGAAGTTCTTGAGCCCCGGAGCCAATGCTACTGAAAAATATACTAGCCGAACTGCCAAATTATATATTGAAGAGTTAAGAAGACGAAGTACTGCTGATGCTGTTAAATACCCTAATGAACAAGTTTTAGATACTTCTAACTTGATTGGTGAATCATTGCCATCATCTTCTAGCAGCTCCTTGAATGATGATGCTGCCTCTACTAAAGACAGCTTTTTCGCCAATTGGGACAAGCCTTTGGTCAAAAAACCCACCCCTCCTGTATCAAGATCTTCAACGCCATTAAGCGTGTCCAATGGTGCTAGTAGATCTGCTTCTCCTGCTTTAGGATCTACTGGTACCGGTGCTGTGCCTACCACCACCACTACTACTACCAGTACTGCTAGTTCGACTAGAATTTTATCAAGCTCTCGAACTAAGACTGCTTCCAGTGCTAGAAAGACCAATATTCTTTCCTCCAAGAGAGCTCCAACTAAATTGGCAAGCAAGAAACTTAATCCTGATGAAATTGACTTTGATAAGGCCGAGCGTGAAGCAAAAGAAGAGCAAGAACGTATTGCAAAGCTTGGATATAATCCTAATGATACTTCATCTATTGGTACTTCAACTACTTCTGATATCAAGAAGACCAGCATCTTTGAAGAAGAACCTTTACCTTCCTCATTAGCTAAACCATCTGTTAGTAATGGCAAGTCCAACCCTGTCGAAGAAACTAGACAAAGCTTTGTTAAACTTGGATTTGGTCAAACTTCAGCACCTGCCAAGAAGCAAGAAACTGTTGTTCCTAAAGCTACTCCTTCACCAGCTGCTTCATATGATTCATCCTCTTCTGAAGTTGTAAGTAAGTTTGGTAGCCAAAAGGCTATTTCTTCTGATCAATTTTTTGGACGTAACTCGTATGACCCTAATGCACAAGCTGAAGCTCAGAGCAGATTGAAGGCATTTGACGGTGCAAGTGCAATCTCTTCTAGTTCATATTTTGGACGTGATGAAGAAGAGGAGGCTGCTATGTACTCTGGCTCTGGTTCTGGTGATTTCGGATCAATTGAAAGAGCTGCCCAAGACATTGCTGATAGATTTAAGAATGTTGCAGGCGAAGATATGAATGCTCTAAAGGACGTTCTTGAACAAGGTGCATCTAAATTGGGCGATTTTATGAGGGACTACTTACGTTAGATTTTTGTTCTTAATAATTTATAATCATAATATTCTCTGACATAGTTTATTTTCATCTTTTGAAATTTGATTAGTTATACCTTTTTTTTTTTTTATCTTTTTGTTTGCTCTGCTAGAGCAAAAGCAAGATCCACCAATAGTTTAAAAACGTCATGAGTTATATTATTAGTTAAATTTTTGCATATTTACTCAGCTATTATATAAATAGCTATGATAGTTCATTGTTATAAATATCTGTTTATACGTTGTCAATTGAGATCTTTAGGGCTCCGGCCTTAATAAACTAGAAGTTAGAGACATTCTCAAACATTTCTGCCCATTGAAATACATACAGCAATCTTTAAATCTTCGATTAAATCATCTGGGTTTTCGATACCGACACAAAGTCTAATCAAGTCTTCAGGGAAATCACGTTCAGCACGAGTCTTTGCATCAATGGAAGCGTGAGACATTTTACAAGGCATACTAATAGTTAGTAACTTCAAGTAATACAAACTGTTTACTGACAAGAAAAAAAACACTTACGAAATAAGGGAGTTGACACATCCAAAACTGACACTAATACCCCAAATTTTAGTATTCTCTACAATCTTCTCACTCAAGTCAACACTTCCAGTCTCCATAGACAAAACGGCACCAGCACCTCTGGCTAAAGAATTATGAAGTTCATATTGAGGGTGAGACTTAAGACCTGGAAATCTAACTTTAAATCCAAGAGACTCGATAAATTCAGCAATAAGTTGTGCGTTTCTTTGTTGCTTTTCAAATCGAACACCAAGAGTCTTGATACCTCTCAACAAAAGCCATGAATCAAAAGGACTCAATCCACATCCAGAAGCATTGATAGTAAAATATAACTTATCACCAATAGCCAAGTCATTAACAGCAATTACCCCGGCCATGATATCATGATGTCCTGATAAGTATTTGGTACCAGATTCATATACAATATCAGCACCAAGCTCTAAAGGAGTCATCAATAAAGGACTCATCATAGTGTTATCAACTACAACTAAAGCCTTGGGGTTAGCGTCATGTACTAACGAAGCAATTCCCTTTACATCAACGATTTTAATCAAGGGGTTAGTAGGGGTCTCAAGCAATACCATGCTAGTCTTTGAACTAGCAACCTTTTTAACAGCTTCGTTATTAGTAGTATCAACATGATGGACAATGATATCTTGATTAGTACTTAAATATTTTAACAATCGGTTGGTACCTCCATATAAATCGTCACCAGCAATAACTTCATCTCCAGGTCGAAGGAGTCTAGTAATAACATCGAGAGCAGTCATACCACTGGTAACAGCAAGAGCACGATTAGCATTCATAATCTTGGCAACATGTCGCTCAAGGTGTGATCGAGTGGGATTACCACTTCTTGTATAATCATATTCTCCCATATTAGTCAAACTGTCCTGCTTGAAAGTAGCAGTTTGATAAATTGGTACACTCGAAGATCTGTATTGATCTGTAGACTCAGTGTAAACCAACTCAGTATCGATATTATATCGACGAAGAGTCCTTGGACTTGAAGGAGCAGGAGATGGAGGCAAAGCCGAAATTTCAGATTCACCAGTCATTGTAATATATTATATATCCAGCAAATCTATACAAGTTAAGAATGATGTCCTGAAAAATATAATTATGAAAAATAAGGGCCTCGATTCTCACTCTCCAGTTAGTCATATAGGGAAATTTCAAAAGTATGAATCACGTGCCATGAGGTTACACATGTACCGGGTAAGGGCATTTATGCTCTCTTTACGCTAGATAAAACAAAACCTTAGCTTATCGGTTACTACTTTTATCTTGAAAAGTTTAGATTTTTTTAAAATATAAGATTTATTGTTTCGAGGCATAAATGTATAGCATAATATAAATACAAATATCAAGCACTCAAATAAATGCCAAAACATTATGACAAACTAGAACAAAGAACAAAAGATATCACAAAAACAAAAAAAAAAAATAAAAAAAAAAAAGACGAAAGGTAGTAAATATAATAATAAAACACAGAATAGTAAATAAAGATCAAAATAAAACTATTACAAAAAAAAACTAAGTTGAGTGCTGAAATTTTTGAACCAACCAAGACTCAATACCTTCTATATTTTATGGTAGCAAATCTGAATCGGAGTGATGCGGGTAAAAATGGTATTTATGACAATAAAGATCCAGGACTTTAATCCTAATGAGAAACTTTTGGAAAGAAATATAGTGGTGGTATTTTATGCCCATCCTAAGGAGTTTTCACTCATAACAGGTTCAGAAATATGTCTACCAATCGGTAAGATACTGTCTAAACCATTATTATAACGCCTGCCACTGCTTCCAGATCTTGAGCCAGTTGGTCGACTAAAAGAGCTGAATTCAGCGCTGCTAGCAGATGAAATATCGTCAAAATAATATGGGACACCCATCATTGGGGATTCATTACCATCCAAAATAATTTGCTTCTTCTTTCTGTATTTCTTGGAAACTAAAAATACGGCTCCACCATATGCAATGGCTCCGGCAATAGCTCCAACTGCAATACCCACAGTCTTCGTGTTGACAGTTGGATTGACCTTAGGAGTACTTTGGTCCAATGAACCAGACTGTCCCGAGTCTGGGGTAGTTCCTCCACTACCCCATAATGGTACTGAACTGGCTGAAGGACTTACTTCAGGGTCATTAGAACTACCAGAAGAAGAAGAAGATGATGATGATGTTTGTGTACCACCGACACTTCCTTGTTCAGAAGCTCCAGGAATTAAAGGAATAGAAGGATCAATAAGATAGATCAAGGTTTGAACACTCTTGTCATTCACGTCTTGATAAAGTCTAGAAGTAGGGGTATGGATAAGTGCATCAAGAGTAGATACCAGATCTGAAGGTATATAAGCCATGGCAACAGTTACAATATATCCAGCACTGGAAGATTGATAAGGTTGTAAACTTCTCATAGTAATATTGCTTTGGTCAATATTAAGACCGAAGGCAAGACCTTCAGGCAGATATTGGAAGATCTGAGCAGCAGCTAATGGGTTAGCAACTACGAAAGGATAGTTCAACGCATAGTCGAAACCAATTTGAATTAAGGTCGAGTCCTCTGGAGCAGAACTTGGAGCACCTGAGGGAGCAATTGCCTTAGGTAGACTTGATGGCAATTCCCCATTATTAGAAGTCTGCGTAGAGGAGACCTGGCTTGCAGAATTAGTATCAGTAGAGCTAGCGGGGGCCTGAGTTATAATAGCTGCTGGTAACCAATTAGAAGTAGTTGAGCCAGCTGGTTCCGAGCTAGTAGAAGGAGCTTCGGATACAACAGATTGAGCACTTCCAGGAACAGAAGCAATTGATGCAGATGTAGTGATAGCACTAGTTGGTTCACCAGGTTCGGCACTGCTGATTGTAGAAGCAATACCCGATTGAATAGAAGCACCAGTAGTAGGTGTGGTGGTACCAATAGTAGTACCAACACCACTGATAGAAGCCTCGCTGGCAGAAACCGATGAGGATGCTGCAGTGACAATAGATGAGATACCACTACCAGTCTGGATGTTCAAAGGATTCGAGCTAACAGAAATAGAACTACTAGAAACAGCGCTGGCACTTACTAGAGCTGAAGATAAAGAAGCTACTGAAGCTGCTGATGAGGCCGAAGAAGAAGCTAAAGCTTGTGAAGCTAAAGAACTCAACGGAATACCACTAACAGTAGAAGTAATTGGGAGAATAGGAGTAGAAGTAGTTGTCAAGATACCTGATGTAATAGGGGTTGAAAAGACTGACTGGGTACTAACACTTGAGACTCCTTCTTCAGCAGAACTAGCAGCCGAAACTACTGGTACGGTAGTAACAGATGTGGTCGCAGTAACTATACCACTAACAGAGCTTGATGAAACTGAGACTTCAACTGATGACTCTACTGGAGGTAAAGATGATGTTGGTATAGAAGTATCAATACTAGATACAACCGGAGTAGAAGTACTAGAAACTGAAGTTTCAACAGGTGACACTACTGGAACCGATGAAGTTACAGCAGTCTGAACCCCACTGACAGGAGTCGAAGTAGAAGATACTTCAGTTTCGACCGATGATACTGTTGGTTCAGCAGAAGAGGCTGGGACTACAATACTAGAAGATTCTGGAGCAGCAGAAGTAGTGGCAGTAGTAGTGGCAATTCCACTCAAGAGTGATGAAAGTGGTACACCAGTAGCTATAGAGCTGAGAGGCAAAATAGGTTCTGAAGAAGAAGGTGATGCAGTACTAGTCACAATGGGAGCTGATGACTGAACTTCTTCGGTACTACTTGAAGCTGGAAGGATATCTGCAGAAGATGGTACTGGAGTAGTTGTAGCAGTTGTAGCGGTGGTAGGAGTAGTTGAAGCTGAAGGACTACTTTCAGCAAGACCACTTGAAACAACTGGCTCTGAAGAAGAAATAGGAGCTGAAGAAACCACAGGAACCGAAGATTCCACGGGAGCTGAAGAAACTGAAGCACTTGAAACAACTGGCTCTGATGAAGCAATAGCAGCTGAAGAAACAATTGTCGCACTAGAAACAACTGGAGCACTAGATACAACAGAGGCAGATGCCGCGCCTGGGGTACTAGAAACAATTAGAGTGGTGGAAGTAACTGGTGTGCTGGAAACAACAGATTGGGAAGCATCGGCAGGTGCTGCACTTGAAATGGCTGAAGTAGTTGACAACGGAGTCGATGATTGAACACTAGATGGGCTCGAAACTACTGGAGAACTTACGGCAGTAGAGGTAGAGGAATCAGTATCATCTGAGCTACCAGAAGCAGTAGTGTCAGCAGCATCTTCAGTAGATGAAGCAGCAGGAGTACTGGTAGTAGATGAACTCTCAGCTGAAGTGAATGAAACTGGTTGAATAGAAGAAAATTGACTCAAAATTCCAGAGAAGGCAGAGTCAATATCAGACAAAATAGTTGAGTGACTAGTCTTACTAGTGGAGCCTTTATCATCAGAAGTAGAACGCTTGGAAGTACTAATTGAGGTCTTCAAAGAAGATTCCGAATAGGTAGACGAACTAGAATCGTAAGTGGGTATAGATGAAGACATCCAGTCATTAGAAGAAGTAGAACTAACCATAGGAGTCGAAACATTGTTAGTAACAATCTGTCTCTTAGCAGCCATTGGCAAATGCTTTGGTCTCTCGTAAATATCTCTAATATCATTAGCACGGTTATTTAACTGAGGAAAGTTAAAAGCATTTACTGCTTGACCAAATAGAAGAAATGTAAAGAAAGTTAACCAAATAGACATTGCCAAGGAACCTTGTCCACGCAAACTAAAGGATAACATTCTCTATTTGTACAGTATCGAATAGATAAGAGAAACAAAAAAAAAAAAAAAAAAGATAAAAAAAGAGGAAAAGGAGCTTCAAACGGTAATATTACGAGTTCAAATCCTGTGAGCCGTTAGTAACAGTAAATTAATAAATCACACTACTTTTAATATGTTGCAACTTACTTCTTAAGGTCTTAGACACGATCAAATTTATGCAAAAACCTTAAATCAACGATAGATCTAATGCTTGAACCGATTGCAAATAAATCAAAAAAAAAAATTAAAACAATAATAATAATAATAATAATAATAATAATAATAATAATAATAATAAACACCTAGTAAAAACCCAAGAAATAATAAAATATACCCTGTTAATAAAAAGGGGATGCGTCGTTTAAGGAGGAAAAGAGTGACTTGAAAGTTGGAAATTTAGGTATTGAAACACAGTAAAACGAACGTGGATTGAAAATATGGGCCCAATTGTAATAAAACAAATTGAAAAGGAAATTAATAACAAATCAAAAGAAGGTTGTAGGATATCAAAACAGTGGCGTTGGTAAGTCTTATTTAGTCGTGACGAAGTTTGGTATTCAACAAACCAACAAAACAAGCAATATCGCAACTATTGAGGATGTCTTAATTTTTTTTATTGTCGCAGTTAATCCTTTTAAAGATGTTTCTTTAGTGGTAACCTTTTATAATGGTATCAGAACCAAGGGTCTTATAAAATATAACCACTCAGAAAAGAATTACAATCGCTAGGTTCAGTGAGATAAACTGGAACCAAAGATCTTTTCTGAGATTCTTCTGAGTAGAGAGAGATTCAGTCCTTTATGCAAAGTAAAGAACGTCACAAATTACAAGTCTACTAGAATAAAAGACAAAAGCCAAAGTTGCTTCGAATAAAAACCAAAAGGACGTTTGCACCAAGAAACAAACCAAATTAGTTGACGATGTTGTAGTAAATAGTTAAGTTTGACTGAACAGTCGGCTTGAGTAGGAAAAACCTGGTTAGAGGGACTAGCGTCCCTATTCCGCCTAGGTTTAGTGTTAACTGCAGTGTCAATTTGGTTACTAAGAATTTATTTATTATTAACTTGTTAGTTAGATATGTAGACTAAAACTAGCAGCACAGCACCAGCAGCAACAGCACCACAAGCAGCAGCATCAGGAGACAGATATATTGTTAACTTCGGAGATATAAAATATTTATTGTTTTACCATACTTATAGACGTGCTCAAGGGGTTGTTGAAACAAAAATTGATAAATGGGTGTTTGTTAGTGATTGCCGATATGATTGCACATCAATTTTTTTTCTTGTAAATTATTACCATTTCAATATTGGCGCGTAGCAGTAAAGTCTGCTAGCTAGTAACAGATCAGATTTTAACAGGATTAAAAAAGCAATAATGGGTCCCAAAAAAGTAACTAAGGCATATTGGGTGTATAACAAATGCGTATTGCGATAAATCTTTTCTTTTGCTATGTGCTAAACAAAAGTGCTTTTGTTTTAAACTTTGCCCAAATTTATTACTATAAGCGGTTTATTATAACCAGTAGAAGTGGGGCTCTGAGAAAACATATTTTTATAAGCGAATTAGACCGTATTATAGGGGGTAATTTGGGGGTGCCGCTCAATCTGGTATATGAGTCTTTTAAGGGGGGGTCCACATCTATAGTAAGTAGCCATAATTTCTTTTATTTATAAAAATTTGCTTTTTCCCGACTAATTTTTGATTCTCTGTCTATATACAGTAGCTCCTTCTTTTTATAGTTTTTTTATTGATATAATTGGGTCGTTTCAGTTACATATGTATATTGATATTTACAGCCTTGCACATACAACTGTAACATCCTATCTGTAAGTTATATTTCACTAAATAGTACCTTGCATTACCAGTGTTTCAGGATTATTGGATTATTCAATTTCTTATGGTTATATAGATATGTTAAACGGGCGGAGTTGAAGCTAAGAATTAATTACATTAACTAACCATCGAGGTCGCAGCGCGAATCATCGTAATCTACTGCTAAGATAAAATAATCCTAACCAAGTTAAATTACTAACAATTTGGTCCGATCATTGCTATAACTGTTCGCAGTAAAAGGAAGGATCTTAGGCCAAAATATCCCAATATATCACATAAGGCAGTAGATGAGGTAAGGGTGGATGTCCAATACCCATAGGATTGCTCCGTTAATTTACAATCCTAGGTGCCTTTGAAGCGAGGATCGAGCTATGTAGACTGCTAAGTAACTAAGTTAGCCGATCCTCCTTTAAAAAAACTTTCTGACTACCCTGGTTTTTTTTTTTCTTTTTCAAACTTGAGGTGTTTAAAATTAATTCCTGGTTTCTAGCACTGCTCAGCAGTCGTTGTTTAGAATAATCATTGGGCTTTTATACAAGGATCGGATCACGTAATTTATTTCTCCTTTTATTATGAGAGAATTGCTTAAAATTGTTACCAGATCTGTCCTTATAAACATAGGTTTTGGTCCCCGCCAAACTAACTTGACTTGGATATGCTATAAGGCGTGACAAGAGTGTTGTATGCCTCTTATTAAACCCACCTTAGCTATATGTATTTGTATAGTAATTACTATTCTGATTCCACTATCGTATATATGACTTTAAAAGTTCCAATATAGACTAGGGCTTTTCCCTGAATAGCAATTGAGTGGTTACCAGTCATTATATAAACAATAAATTGGCACTTAATTAATGGGAAAATTAATATTTGTCGAATTGATCAACAATTCAAGATATTCAGATTAGCCTGTTCAATATCTTCAAACAAATTAACCTTAACGAAGCTAACGGTCCTAAACTGGGCTAACTACTATTAAATAGTGCTAGCAAATGCAGATCCGTCTGGTAGTGTAAGTGAGGTTACCCTGAAAACTCGATTCTAGGGATGACATGCGTGCTGCAGTTGTGCTTTCAGTTTAAGTTAAGTTGAGATAACTAATGTTATACAGTAACAGTTAAGCGAGGATAATCTAACTTCTACTATTAATTTTAATTAGTAAGAAATAAACTTTTCAAATGATAATAAAAGTTTAATTATCAGATTCAACCCAATTCAGTAGTGGTATTGTAGTTGAGGTTTTTTTTTCATTTACAGCAATGTTGGATTAAATTTTTTATTGATAACGTACAGATATCTGTTTCTGACGCTAGGCTCTTGATTCGGTCAAATAGGGTCTGGTTGACATACTCGTAGCTTACAGTAACTTGTTACTACAGCAGACGCTCTGAAAGACTGTTAAACCATCCTCTGATCTTCTTTGCATTTTTTAGATGATTATTGACAATTAATTGTTCCAATTGTATTTCTTGTTATAGTAAGTTAACTTAACTTAGAATTAACTTGATTATCACCATTATACATGTACATTTTGACTGTTGCTGGATTCCAGCTTCTGACGACCTTTTCAATACTATGCCTAAAAAATTTAACTTAGGAGTAAATTGTGCGCAAGGCTTGCACTTGCGGTAAGACCGGGCGGATCTTGAAGCTGACAGACAGGTGCAGCGGCCTAATAGCGAAAATAGCCGAGATAATTGAAAACAATCACAACCGTTGTTGTTAACCTGGCAATGATGAGACAATCTAGATTCAAAACATTAATGCTGTGCAGATTTCGAGCATACCGCATTTTTGTCAAATACTAATTAGAATTGAATTCCATTATTTTGAATCTAGTTGGGTTAATGCATTATTTTGTGTATTTTACCTCCTTCTCGTTTAAATATATGGATGGTAGATGTTTATATAACTAATAGTCAATTGCTTGAAAGCTGTTATATTGCCGTTAGGTACTGCTAGGCGCTGTTAAGCTCTGTGTCTGTTTAGTGTGTTAACTTAACAGTTAACTTAACTTAGTTATCACACCCTGTATACATACTTTTGTTTCAAGTTGGCATAACATCAACCTCGTGCAGTCTATATTTCTACGTGACTAGACTCATATCCGTTTAGCTTATTCCCGCAAATTGTCTCACTTGGTGTCTCAGATTCCGTTCATTTTATTTTGAATATACCAGATTCTTCTATGCTTATCTTAACTTACTGTAGCAGTAACTAGTTAACAGACCATTGTGTCCTAATGCAGAGTCTCGTCTGTCTAACCTTAAATTAAGTAGCCATTAACATGTTATTAACGTGTAGCTCCATATTCTGTAACTGGTGCTTATATTATTCAATTAAAAGAAATTCTATGTTATAGAACTTGTGAAGTTGCGCTTTGCCTGTTCTTGATTACGTTGCTATCCTGTCGATAACAAGAGGGTACATAGAAATGTAGATCATACATGTATCAAGTTCGTTCTACGTTCATTCCAAGCCGTAGCTTCAAGTTGTCAACTTATGTATCACACCTTGCTATACCAGTAGGTGTTAGTATCTAAGTTACAGTGTGCTGTTCTACTCTTGCTATGCTTTGTTTGTATCTCTTTTTTTTTGCCTCTTCGGTTTCATTCTTGATTGCTCTCTATGCCGACCACGATACCTGTTTTCGCTCGCTTACACTTGCTTTGTCTTTTTCAACTAAGTATATAATATCATAGGTTAGTTGTTCTCTAGTAGCTTTTGGGGTGTTAACAAGATTGCATGTTCGTGTGAACGATCTTGTCCCAGGTGTTGCAGTTCTCTTCTGATGTGATGATACTACTGTGGTTAAACTTGTCTTGTATATTGGGCGTAAATATGTATTTTTTTGACTTCGTTAGTAGTATCCACCGTAACTGCTGTGGTTGTTTGTTCATTATGCTAGGGCGTATACAGAGACAAGTTAACTTGATACCTTGTTGTGTCGAATAGCTATAGTAACTTAAGTCATCACTTTTCTTGATGGGGTGTAATTATGGGTATAGTGTAACGTTAAGTCAAGTTAAAAGTTAACCTTTTTTTAACAGCTACTTACAGATAACTGGGGACATCCAACACACCCATTATGATTAATCTACCCTCTAACCCCGGTTAGATTCAATCAACCTTTATATTGAAAGTTATTTTACTACCTTTTTAGATTTAATCTTCTATCAAGCATATTGTGTGTATCTTTGAACTTGGTGGTTGAATTCACTAACTTGTATTTCACTTTCAAACTGTTTGTCAGAAGTCACAAGAGAGATCTCAAGTATGCACTACAGCAGTTAGATAGATATCACAAAACAACATTTACAATTTACATATGGCTTCTTTATAAACCCACAACAATAGCAACGATAACACATATAAGCCAAACATATAATAAATAAAATACAAGACTTCAACACTTCTATGTAATTAAGGCTGTAATATATCCAAATAGTATGTTATATTATTTATGATCAAATGAACTGTCGGATGGGTTACATGCTCATCGGCTTTGGACATGAGGCTCAATAGGAGCAGTTGCCGATACGGAGAAAATTAGGCTTTAATGGCCTCCACCACCAAACGCTAAAGCTAAGACGATCGGATATTTGATGCCAGTGGACGCGGCTCAACGCTTGAAACGAAGCGACCAATAATCTTTATATAGGGCAGATACTAGACTGTCAAATAGAAGTCAAGGTAATCATCCTGAAAAGAAACCCCTGAGAACAATGAGGGCGATTAGTCCATTACATACTGCCAAAGCGCTGAGATCAGCAAGCACTAGGTGCAATAAAAGAGCGTTACATCAAACTTCAGTTAATCTGCGAGGTGAGTAGAACCATATGAGATGAGATCAACCACCAATCCAAATTCTAACAGTAAAGCTCCACTGGAACAATATGACTACCTTGTTGGTCAAAATAGAATAAACGCTGACCCCTACCAGAGAAGTAAGTGACCACGATACAAGCAAACAATAGCATGCTAACAAATAGAAATACTGGCTTCTTTAGAAGGCCTCTATACTGATCTGGTAAAGTACAAACCACCGAAGATAGAGCCAGGAAAATCAACCAAGAAAGGTGGATTGGGGTCTTTATTCTCAGGAGTATTTGGATCAAAGAAAAGTGATACAAAGCCGGGATCTCAACCTACAGGAATCTATTTATATGGAGATGTTGGATGTGGAAAAACCATGTTAATGGATATGTTCTACACCACAGTTCCTTCTCATCTTACAAAGAAGAGAATACACTTCCACGCCTTTATGCAAGACGTCCACAAGAGATCACACAGACTGCACATGGAACATGGTTCCGACTATGATACTGCGCCAGCAATTGCCGATGAGATTGCTTCTGAAGCTAACGTATTGTGTTTCGACGAGTTCCAAGTCACAGACGTTGCAGATGCAATGATCTTAAGACGATTAATGGAAATCTTGTACTCTTCATCTCACGGTGTTGTAACATTCATGACTTCTAACCGACATCCTGACGAGCTTTATATGAATGGAGTACAGCGAGCATCATTTATTCCATGCATAGAAGCACTCAAGTCCCAGAATCATGTTATTTTCTTAAAGTCCCCAATAGACTACAGAAAGATCTCCAGACCATCTAGTGGTAGCTACTTCTTCCCTCCAGAAGGCCATTCACTTGCAGACGTCAGAGCAGAAGCAACAGCACATGTTGACCAATGGATGGATTACTTCAGACAAGGAAATGATATCAAACTAGACCAAGAATTGACTATCTGGGGAAGACCTGTCAAAGTACCAAAGTCTGCCCCTGGATTAGTTGCTCAATTTACGTTTGACGAACTATGCGGCAAGCCGTTGAGTGCTGCTGATTACTTAGAGCTCACTAGAAACTATGATCGGTTCGTTGTCACAGATATCCCTCTGCTATCAGTGCGCAGAACCGATCTTACTAGGCGATTTATCACATTTTTAGATGCTGCATATGAATCTCACTCAAAGTTAGCTGTAACAGCTGAAAGACCATTCGAACACCTTTTTATCGCCGAAGAAACAAATCCTCAAGCAAAAAAAAAGGCAGAAAAGCTCGAAATTCTTGATGACCCTGATGCTGACTTTTTATCGGATGGATCAATGTTTTCTGGAGAAGAGGAAAGATTTGCATTTTCAAGAGCGCTTAGTCGTCTCAAACAAATGTCCAGTAAACAATGGCTTGACATTGAAGTAGATAACTCATAATAGAATGTACAGTAACTTATAGCATAGACTAGATTAGAATATCACAAAAGGTTTAAAAACTCTGATCAATTATAGTATGTATTTTTTAAAAACAGAGAAGTGAAATTAATATTGAAGTAAAACAAGCCAGATAGAAACAGAAAAAAAAACAAAAAAACAAAAATAAGATAGATAACTAGTCTATATATGCTTAAAAGACAACATCATCGTCATCACCTCCTAAAACATCTTCAGCTTCATCAAGAGCAGAACGTCCTGGCTTAGCTTCAGGCTCAGGTTCGGCAGGATCAGAAGGTTCATCAGCAGCAACAGCAACAGCAGCAGCAGCGGCGGTAGCGGCAGCAATCTTCTTTTGTTTACGTTCCAATTCAGAAGCTTCGCTATCTCTTTGTTTCTTATTCTGAACTTTCTTCAATCTGTAGAACTCCTCACGATCCAACTCATCAAGCTCACTATTGATGTAACTAATAGTATTCTCGGTTCTAGGAATAATGACATGCTCAATGGCATTAACACGTCTGTTGGTCACTTTAATAACCTCATCTAAAATAACAAATGCAGTTTGTAGAGATGCCAGTTCAACTAATGTTTCCACTGCTTGGGAATAGACATGCTTAGCTCTTTGTACTTGTTGACCACCCCTACCTAAACCCGTCATTTGGAAATCATTGTTACCTTCTTCATAATATGATTCAAACTGAGGCAAATAAACACCAGAAACATTCTCTTGGTGGGCTCGAACTCGGAATCTAGCTGATTTTACTGATTCTTGAACTTGGTATCCAATATTTTCTCCAGTGGCATAACTAACCTCTGCCAACGAGAATGCTGCAGTTTGCATTACTTTACCCATCTTACGCTTGGCCTGAAATAATAGTTAGCACTAAATTATAGCAGATCGTCAAACAATACACTTACATCATCAATTCTTCTTGTGATATCTCTAAATCGTTGAGTTAATGCCTCAGACTTTCTCTTCAACAAACTGTGACCTTGAGTAGCACCCTTGAGCTTACCCTTCATAAGGGCCAAAGTCATACGAGTAGGGAAAACAGCCTCTCTATACAATAGTTAGTTCTCCAAGTACTCTTTAAATTCAATTGGAGTATATCCTACCTATTTCCAGTTCCCGACATTTTATAAAGTCTTCAAAAGATAGCGCCTATTTCCTGAATCTTCGAAAGAGACAGCCACTGGCTAGTAATAGTGCTGCGTCGAGCACACCCTCTGTCGCAGGAAGCAGTCGTAAGGCGGGTAATATGCTGCTAAGGATGAATCAATCCCACAAAAGGACTATATTTTTCCATCTCCTTGCATCAATATGTATTGCAGTCGAGATAAGATTTAACTTTCATAGAGTGAACAGAAATATTTCAGACGTCCTGGAATCTATAGTATCATGAGTGTAGCTTATCTCATAAACGAGGATGATATACCATATGAACAGGATATACTAAGGAATAGCCATGAATTTGGTCCATGGTTTCGTTATATTGAATTCAAGCAAAGCAGACCCCTACCAGAGCAAGTGTTTGTGCTTGACAGAGCTTGCAGTGCTCTAACTCGATCCTATAAAATATGGAAAATATATCTTGATTTACGAGTCCAATATGTCAACCGAATATTCAAACACTCGGGATATAGCAATAAGATAAGGAATTATGAAGCCAAAAGACTCTGGGCGCTTTTTGATCGGGCATTGATCATGCTAAATAAGATGCCTAGAATCTGGATATACTATTTGGAAACACTTTTGGAGTTACAACCTTATCAGATTTCGCAAATAAGGGCCACTTTTGATAGATGCTTAAGGGCATTGCCAGTGAGTCAACATCAAAGAATATGGCCATTGTATATTAAATTTGCTGATAGCGTTAACCCTGCTACCAAGGCTCATATATGGCAACGATATGCTCAATTTGATAGCGATAAAACTGAAGCTTGTATAGAAAAGCTGATAGAATTAGGTTATTATAAAATTGCAGCTAAAAAAATACTCCATCTCCTAGATGATCCTGATTTCCTGTCGACAGAAGGAAGAAGCAAGTATAACCTGTGGGAGGATTTAACGGAATTGTTTGTCCATCATTGTCACGATATGGATGGTATTGATATTGAAGCGGTTATCAAGCGTGGTATGGATCAATATCCTGATCAAAAAGGTCGTCTATATGTTCAGCTGGCCACCTATTGGATTAACAGGGGCCGATTTGAAAGTGCTCGTGACGTACTTGAAGAAGGGCTAGAGTCGGTAAGCACAGTTCGTGATTTCTCTCAAATCTTTGATAGTTATGTTGAATCTGAAGAAGCATTAATCACTAAATTAATGGAACCTGAATCATCAGAAGGAAACACAGATCTTGATAGATTAATGGAGTCTTTTGAACAGTTGATGGATCGTCGACCCTTCATTGTAAATGATATTCTTCTTAGACAAAATCCAAACAATGTAGCAGAATGGGAGAAGCGAGTGGGATTATGGGGAGATAATAACGAAGCAGTGGTAAGAACATATGAAAATGCTATTAAGACGATAGTTCCTAAAAAGGCTGATGGGAAATTATACCGTCTATGGGCTAATTTCGCAAAGTTCTATGAAAATGGTGGCGATATTTCTACCGCTAGAACTATCTTTGACAAGGCAACGAAAGTCCCATTTAAGTCTGTTGGTGATTTAACCGAAATTTGGATTGAATGGGCAGAAATGGAATTAAGGGCTGAACAATTCGAAAATGCTGTGAAAGTAATGGAGACAGCTACTCGCGGTCCTAGGCTTTCAAAGGTGGATTATTTTGATGAAAGTAGACCGCCTCAAGAAAGGCTTCATAAGAGTATGAAGCTATGGTCATTTTATGTTGATCTTGTGGAAAGTGTTGGCACTCTTGATGAAGTAAAACCATTATATGATCGTATATTTGAGCTGAAAATAGGTACAACTTTAACTATCATCAACTATGCTAGTCTCCTAGAAGAAAATCAATACTTTGAAGAAGCATTTAAAGTTTATGAGAGGGGTATCGAATTATTTCCATATCCTATTGCATTTGAGATCTGGAATATTTATCTTCAAAAAGCTATGACAAGGGACTTGGGCATCGAGAGGTTACGGGACTTATTTGAACAGGCTCTAGAAAACTGTCCTGCAAATCTTTGCAAGCCTCTTTATTTATTATATGGACAACTCGAAGAGGAGAAGGGACTTATTAGAAACGCAATCAATATATATGAACGAGCGACAAAGGCAGTTGATGATAAGAATAGATTGGAGATGTATCGATTTTATATCGCCCGTGCTGCTGAAAATTTTGGTTTGCCTGGTACCAGACCAATTTTTCAAGCTGCCATTGACAATCTCAATGATAATGATGCCAACATCATCTGTCTCGATTTCATTGATGTAGAAGAAAAACTAGGAGAAATTGATCGAGTTAGGTCACTGTTTGGTTTTGCCAGTCAATTCAACGATCCCAGACGATCTACAGAGTTTTGGAACAAGTGGGATCAGTTTGAAGTCAAATATGGTTCAGAAGATACTTATAAAGAGATGCTACGAATCAAACGATCAATCAAGGCTCAGTTTGATCGTGCTGTTGAAAATATTGCGAACGAACAGACAACATCAAGTGGTAATACAATTGAGAGTCTAGACAAACAAATCAATGCCCCAATTGGCTTTGTAAGTTCTTCACAAAATACTCTACCAGGGAATATTGAAAGTCCAGAGCAACAATCAATCAATAATCCAGACGCCATCGATATTGATATCGACTGATTTCGGCAATGTAAAAATAAATTATAAATATATTTGTATTATACATATCTACATATCATAATATAGTTACGAATTACGAGCTTTTTTTTCTGTTTCAACTATTAGCAATCTCCATACTTTTGCAGTAAATGGCAGAGCATCTTCGTCTAAGGTCATTTCAAGTTCCTCTGCCAAGGACTGAGCATTTTTATGCTCACTAATATGTTGCATTATAAACTCAATCAAGTCATCTTCCTGGACACCAAGAGACTCAATGACATTGCTTACAATGAATGGTTTCAAGTTATTTTCAATAGTAGATTCATCAAGATTCTCCCATTTAACGGGCCATTCGAATAATGACTTTGAATCTCTAGGAACTTCATTCTCCAATGCTAACTCAACATTCGAGTCGTTAATAACCAAAGGAAGCTTTCTCTTGACTGGTTGTTCTTCATCATCCTGCCATAATGGATTACTTTCAGACTTTAGTTGCTTAGCAGGAACGTTATTGTTTCGAGCCACGCCAAGAGATAACGAAATCTTTGGAGCAATGTTTGTCGTACTTATGCTTGAACTAACAGGTCGAGAAGTCTCACTTTCCAACTGAGATTGCTCTTCAATAGCATCCTTTTCATCTGCATTTTTCTCTTTAGATCTTTGAGACATTCTTGCCTTAACCCATGTAGAGTGGTCAGAAAAGTATGGATGGTGTCTTAAAGTGTCTTCGCTATCAGCAAAATCAACACATTTTCTAATGACTTCTTGCTTGTCTGCTTCAAACCGATCTTTTCTAGTCAACTCCTTTTCTTTTTCTCGCTTTAGAGCTTCAGCCTTTGTACTCTCACGATGAGTCCACCGTCTTTCGTTTTCTTGAAAGAGACGATCAAGTCGTGTTGCTTTATCTTTAACTCGTAGCTGTTCTAAAGCAAAATCATGCTCTTCGCCAATATTCTCACGATCATCATTATCGTCGTCTGAAATTGTATATTGCTCAAAGTCAAGATCGTTTTTCCCGATTGAGTTTTCTCTTAGAGATTGACTATCCACAATGGCCCTAGTCGCCTTTTCTTCTAGAAGCCTTTCAGTTTTTTTCTTGTATTCTTCCTCAGACTTTTGTTTTGCCGTCTCTAGTTTTAAACTCTGCTTTCTGAAGCTTTTTATATCATGTTTTATCTGATCAATCTCATTTTGGCTCAATTCAGATGGAATAGATTCCTCGTCAAACTCATCATTCAAGCCCTTTCGAATTAACTCCGATACAGTCTCGTTACTAATGGCTTCAGTTAATAGATCAGAGTTCTTATCAGAGGTTGATTTCACCTCTGCTGATCCATTTGATGTTTTCCATCTTGTAAATACTAATTGGAATTGGGAAATTAAATCTGCCACAGGCATTCGAATAACTGATTCTATACTTGCCGAGACTTTGGAAACCGTGTCAATAGTTCTTTGTTCAGCAATAGCTTTTAGGTTAGTCACTTCAGACCCAGACTCCGTTGATGTTGCTGGAATTTGGATTTGCGGGATTATTTGTAAAGCTGCTTTGATAGATCCTATATTGGAAAATCTAGCAAATCCAAATGTGCTGGGATCTCCATTAGCCTTGCTCACTCGATGCCATTTATCTAGATTTGGTATTAGCTTCAGAGCATTCTCAAATTGCTTATCAGGCATATTTGAAGGGATGTTTCCAATAAATATAGTTTTCAACTGATCAGATTCGTTGCTGGAGAACAGCATTGTGCTATTGTTATTGGTTGAAATTTGGAGCGAAGAACCAAAATTCTGGCCCGGAACGTTAATATGACTGCCTATGTTGCGATCATTCATCGAATTCTTATTCTGAAAAGGATTGTAGTTTGTGCTATTCATAATTGACTTGACATCCGTGCTGAAAGTCCTATAAATCCTATTTCTGGGACGCTATAATTTTAACCTCTTGAGATTACAACTACATTAAACGGAAGTAATAAAAATAGTGCGGCTATATTTACAGTAGTTTATGAAATCAGCCGTTCTATATGCGTCGCAGCGTCGGTACGTAAACTCGGATTATAGTGTATAATTAAATGGTTTATTAATTTTGACGTGACTTCTACGTTATTTGAGAAATTGGTAAATATAACTACACGATAGCTAATATACGACAAATTTATATGGATATTATACCTTTTTGTCTATAGAAAAGGTAGAAAAGGCACTATCTTGCCATTTTACAAATCCAATTTGCTTTGATTAAGGTGTGGTAATTTCAACAATGTCAAAACTAGTGACACCTTGTGTGGCCGATAAGGTCAAGTACGCGATGCATGGAATATGGTTTGGCCCTCAAGTGGGAGAATGCTTTAATTTCAATAGTGATTCAGATGACGAGATGAATATTGTTCAGATCAAAGAAGTTCTTACCAACAAACCAGTTACGAAAGCTCACGCTCGGTATAAACCGTACATACTTACCAGACTCACAGATGGAGAGGTTATGTTTTGGGGGATAATGAATAGCTCAGCTTGGTCAGAGTACTGTAGTATCAGTGAAGATGGGTTTTCGGCATTTGCAAAAAACTACATTGTCCAAGTACATTTCTCATCGTTTTTTTTTGTAGACTATCGGAAGTTTGAGAAGATTATAGAAGCAAATCAACCATTTCATTATCTACATCAACTTATTGTTTCGCATGATGATATAAAGAACCGACCGGTAATACCAGTTTTTGAAATTAGCAGATGTGTATTGGTGACTCCTTGTAGCTTAACTATTAGCCAAAATGACCAAAATTTGGAGGATATGCCAGGCCCAGATATCGACGCCGACTTGGAAAAGGTTTTCACCAAGAAGAAATCAAAAGGAGTGAGTAACGGTCCAGCTTTGATTACTCAAAGTATATCTGAAGTGGAACCTCCGCGACGGAAATTCTATCAAAATGTTGACAGTTTTTTCCTTACTCCAGATTACAATATATCTACCCCAAATACAAATGTAAAACTCTCATATCGGTTAAACAACGAAACTATCCTTTCAAAACCAGTTGAATTACAGAAATATAGTATGGAAGATTCAGGATCAGACCCCGAATACGCTATAAATGATGCAGACAGACAAGAAAACGATTTTCATGAACAACCAATATCTCGTGCAGGTGTTGCTCCTGAAGTTGAGATTACAGAATCTGTGCCCCATAGGAGCTCCAAACCCCGCAAGACGCCTGAAATCGCTCAGGCTAAAGGAGTCCAATCATTACCACAAGAACCAGCAGTCACTACTGTAATTAATGCGGAGTATGCTATAAAAAACCCTAATTCGAAACCAAAATCGAAACCAAAACTTTTAAAGTATAAAAGAATACGAACGATTCAGAATGTAATGGAAGATCCTAGATCGGATTATTTGAAGAAGGCTGCTCTCGTTAACGCCCAGCGAAACTTATTTCATGTAGTTTTAAGGTTAAGAGCCCAAGATATTGTCAATTGAACTAATGGGATCAGAGAGCTGGGCGTGTTTCCAAAATTTCGAAGTATGACGAGAACCAGAGTCACAAAGAATGGTGACAATAGTATGACCGGGCCCTAGCTCTTTGGCATACCGAAGAGCTGCGACACAGTTTACAGCCGAAGAGCTTCCAACAAATAGTCCATCGTTGTGAACCAAATATTTGGCCATTTTCATGGCTTCATCATCTGATACTCTAATAGCATCATCAATGTAATCGAGGCCGGCTTGAAAATTTCTTGTGATTCTATTCAAGCCAATACCTTCTACAATAGTATCAACCTGATGTCTTCTGCGAGTACCTTCCTTTTCTTTGATATCAAACATAACACCATATTTAACTTTATTATAAAAGCCACTTCCTTGAGGATCAGCAACTATGGCTTTGACATTTGGGAGTTTAGATTTTAGGTATCGAGATACTCCAGAAATAGTACCACCAGTACCAGCACCAGTAATAAATGCATCTAATTTTCCATTTGTTTGATAGTAGATTTCAGGCCCAGTGTTTTCAAAATGAGTTGTCCAGTTTGCTTCGTTTTCAAATTGATCAGCAAATAAAGCGTTTCGAGGATCATTAGGGTCATCGTTGATAGCTTGAGCAGCATTTTTAGCGTAATTGACATATTGCTTGGGATCAACGATACTAGCGGGTCGCACTTTATGAACTACAGCACCAAGGTTTGTTAATAAATCCACCTTTTCTTGGGAAGTATCATCAGGAACCACAATATGAGCTTCATATCCTCGTGCACCACATAGCATTGCAAATGATATACCAGTAGAACCACTCGTACCTTCAAAAATGACATCATTTCGATGAGGAACAATCAAGCCTTGTTCCTCAGCCTTTTCAATAATAGCCAGAGCGACTCGGTCTTTGGCACTACCACCAGGGTTTGCCATTTCCAATTTAGCATATACCTCACAACCAGTAGCATCACTAATTGAGTTTATCCGAATCATAGGGGTATTGCCTATTAATTTATCAACACCAGACTTTAAGGTAGGGATTTCACCTTGTTCTTTCTTCTTTGAAGTGAGCTTTATCTCTAAGGTACCAGATAGCCATAAATAGGATATACATGTTGAGGTCGCAGCGACCCATAGCATGTATTTTGACATTACTAGGATTTATATCAAATATATTTCTGAGATGTTTACTTTGACAGGAGATCAAAGCCGTTGAGTAGTCCTAACCCTCAACTTAAACCATGTTGAATTTACTGTACACAATGATTGGGAAGTAGAAAGCTCACATGACAACTACTGTACTGTAAATTACAATGCGAAAAGGTTTAGTAAAGGAAATAAGATGTTATTTAGCAAAACAAGCTTTTGAAATTTTGCGGGGAAGTGGATAAAGCTACTTTTGCTATGAAAGCCTGATTTTTTATATTATAAAAACAGGTCAGTTTGGTCAGTCTGGCTAGGTTTGTGGGTAACCAACCCGTCAAACAGAAACAGAAACAGGAGGCATGATCAGCATTACGGACATTCTAAGCTTCCGGTTATATATGTCGTTGAAGACCAAAAAATATGGGCAATGAAGAAAAAAACAAAACAAAAAAAAAAATTCAATGAGGGTTACTGTACATAGGGAAGTGCATACTATTAACACTCTTAACAACCTCAATTAAGTTACTCATTGGCCCTTAAATGCATAGATCTGTTGGTATTGTTTCCGGCGCATGCAATGAAAAAACCCCTATAAAGGTAACTTAACGTTAACCAGCACCAAAATTCAGATACATGGGGTAAAAATCTCTGCAAATGGCCCTTTAGTTGCTATGCTAAGTAAGTTAATCGTAACATAGCTAAAAAAGTTCCTGCTGGAACTTGCGGAAGTAGGTCAACTGACATTGAAACACTACCCAATATGGAGCGTAGTATCCATTGAATTTGAAAGAATATGCATGTATTGATTCACTGCCATATATTGTATAGCACCTCCGGCCTTTGATATTTCCATAATACAAGGGGAAAAGTAATAAAGGGTCTACATGTATAAAGATAATAGTGTACACTATTGCAAAGGTACAAAATATAATTGCAAAGTTTCACATGTCAAAATAATTAACGTTTTTATTACTAGCTAGGTCTTTTTGAAAATTAACATTATCGTGACGATATTAACACCGTTGCATCATTTCCTAATAGATACTAATTGATAGTTTAAGGTTAGTGCGACAAAATAAATCAAGAAATGGAGGCAGTAAAAAAATGAATAAAAAGCTGGCAAACTTCCATGTGAATATCATTACTGAATTTAGGTATTTCTACGAGTTTTTGAAGGCTCGCAAGTCTAACTTCCCCACCTACCCCGCTTTATTGTCAGGGTCTGTTCCTGCCAACTTTTTTACCTAATCAAATGACTCAATACGTAACAGCAAAATAGTTCGAGAAAACACGAAATTTTTAGAGGCGTTTATTAGTGATAAAATAGAGTGGGACAAGTGGAGCATTGTAATGCTTATGATATAATAAGCAAATAGGAAAAGAATGCCGTAAATTAGTACTAAGCATATTTTAATTCATGCTTGCTGCAACAAATTGACCTTGAGTCCAATAAAATTAACTTAATTATTAAATCGAAACAAACAATTGCCTCTGTATTGGAAACCTGTGCATGTTGCCGGTTAAAAATGAATTTTAGAAAAGTGATAATGTCAGTATCAAAAAAGGATGGCAAAAAGTCAATAAATATTTATACATGAGACAGTGGAATAATTCCAGCGGTAAGGATATACCAAGCAGCAATCAGGAACTATTTCTTCTGTGCTGAAAATCTCATCTGTAAAGTCAGACTGTGTAGTTACAGCAAATAGAAGAATGTTCTACCATAAGTCAAGTCAAACAATGTCAGATCTTGGGATGAAATCTGTCGATCTGTATACAAGAACAACTAGTGATCGCTCCGGGTACGGAACATCAGCTGTAACCGGAACAGTCAATCCAATTAAATCAAATCTATAAAGGGAATCTCAAGAAGGTCAAAACAAAAAAAAAATAAAAAAAGAAACGGCTTTGTTACTTAAGCTCATATTAATTTAAACAAAAGGATTATTATTACTGATATTAAGCACACTATTTTTTATGGTAACTGTATTTAACCAGCTTAATGCCACCACCAGGATTTTATGTCTATATAGTAATACATCTATCTCATAATAATAATATACTGACTGGCTAACTTAGTTGTTGTGCTACTGCTGATACATGATGCAAATGATTAGATTTGTCCTTGCTACTACATAACCTATCAAAGGTAACACTTAATATAGGAATTGTTAACAAAAGTTAAACAGACAATCGCGCATTTTTTTACAGTTGGAATTTAGGAGGAAGACATTTGGCACTTAGACAATTTAACCGTATTTCGGCCGATTGCGGGGAATTTGTTAGGACTGGATAGGGCTAAACCGCTACCCAGGGTACTACCCGCATACAATAGTTCGTACAGTAGCACTAGTGACCCTCCTTAAGTATGGTGCTTTTTGAAACCTTAAAAAAGAAACTTTTCATACAACGCAACCAAAAAAAAGGAAAGAAAAAAAAAGAATCCTGCTACATAATTTGAGGGAAAAGGAAAAAAAGTATGAAAAAGAAAAGTTACAAAATTACAGTAGTTGTCCTTACTTTTACCCACGTAATTACTGGTTCTCTTCACAATTTTATCTAACCTTACCTGCCATCAAGCGGAGAACAGTAGAACCCTATTATCTAAGTTAACTGTTATTATATTAGGACCGGTGCATACAAGTTACTCCAAACTTCTACAGCTTAGTTGTCTTACTAACGCATTGATACCTTCCCGATACTGCCCTCTACTGGTTAGCCTTTTAACATCTCGTTTGTCCGACATATTTTATATTGTTTTGGAATCGAATTTTCATTTGTAAAAAGCTAGCTTTAGACTTGGGAGCCGTTGATACTCCATTGTATTATTTACATTTCAGCTAATAGGAGAATCAACTGGTAACAGAAAGAAAAGAATATTTTTTCTTCCTTCTCTACCTGGTGCAAAAAATATATCGATTTTATTTCGACCTTGGTAATTATAGGTGATTCTTGTATTGAACAAAGAAGACGGTATTCCGGTACATGTACTTTTAATTTTGAACACTAGTCTAATTTTAATTGTGTGTGCCTTTCTATTGAAGCTTCAAAAAAGAATCAACCGTTTAAAAGGCGGAGGGTCATATTAGTTCAGAGAACTGGACTGCATTTATTGAAACAAAAAACTAAAACTAAAACGATAGCAAACATGGGAAAGGATAAGGATTCAAGGTCGTCTCCTTCACAAAGTCCAATCGAACCCAATGATGATTCGTATAAACTAAAAGGCGGTGATTCAGATGATAAAAAGCACGATGCTGCTGACGCTAAAAGAAGCAGTTTCCGAAGAGCAAAATCAAGAGCTGCTAGAGCATGCGAAATTTGCCATGCTCGTAAGGTTCGATGTGATGTGACTATTCATATGCCATGTACCAACTGTGCTGCATTTGGGTGTGAATGTAGAATCCCTGAAGTACGACAAAAGAAAGGGTCTAAAAATTCACGAAAGCTTAAAAAAGGTGAAGAGGGTGATGCCATTAATGGCACTACTAATGGCGCGTCTGCTGTAGCTAATAGTAAGGTTTCTGCACAGAATGCTATTCCTGATATCCAAGATGGCTCTAGTGAGCGATCTGCTGTTCCTAAGGAATTGAATGGTAAAAAGGAGGACTGGAAACAGTACTTAAATAATAGTCAAGTTTTGAGTAAGCCAGGCCGAATATCATTTTTGGGCCCTACTTCCAATATCAATATGGTTCTAGATAATTTACCTGAATCTGAAGCTTACTATTTTGCGTCTGTGACTGAAAGTATGGCAGGGGTTACAAAGGTCATGGAAAGAGAGGATATTGAAATCTTGAAGATTAAAGGTGCATTTTTACTACCTGCTCAAGAATTGTGTGATGAGCTGGTTGAAGCATATTTTGAGAAAATCCATCCTATTATTCCTATTATTAACCGATCACAATTTATGCGTCAATATAACCATCCTACTAATCCTCCATCGTTGTTATTGAGACAAGCAATGCTACTAGCTGGTTCTAGAGTTTGCACCAATAAAGCTCTTTTGGATGAAAATGGAACTGCAAAATTGGCTGCTACTACTTTCTATAAGAGAGCAAAGGCTCTTTTCTTTTCCAATTACGAAACTGATCGTATTGTTATTATTCAAAGCGCAATCCTTATGGGTTGGTATATGGCTGGTCCAGATGGTGTGATGGACAATGTACACTACTGGACGAGAACCGCTATTACTATTGCTCAAAGTATTGGTCTTCACAGAAGCGTAGAAAATTCAGATATGCCATTAATCGAAAAAAGAATGTGGAAGCGAATCTGGTGGGGATTATTTGCTCGAGACAGAAACACTGCTGTTGCTATGGGACGTCCTGTTATGATTAACCTTGAGGACTCTGATGTACCTATGATTTCTGTAGATGATTTTATTGAGGATGAACCTGGTCATCCTTCCCCATTCCCTCTTAATACTGAGCATGCCTTATTATTTATTCATACTGTCAAGTTATCTGAAATAATGGGTCTAACTATCAAAGAACAGTACACGGTTGCATCCGAACGATCTAGAAGACTCAACCGAATACCTGATGTTAGTGAATGTGATAAGGCCATGGCTGCCTGGATGAACACATTGCCATTAGATCTCAAGTATTCCTTGAAAGACAGACGAAATCATGACTTTTTCAAAGCTATTTTACATGCACAATATTACACCGTATTGTGCCTAGTTCACCGATCTAATATCTTACACCAGAGAAAAAATGATAATGCTAAAGTACCATCATACCCTTCATGGGGTATTGCCTTTCAGGCTGCTCATATGATTGTTAAGATCTTTGAAAATTTACGGGCTTTTAATGAGTTGCATTATTGTCCTGCTTTCATGGTCTATAGTGTATTTTCTGCCATGATTATGCTTTTATACCAGACTCAATCTCCATCCAAGTCTGTTGTTGCAAGTGCTAACAAGGGTGTTGAAACTTGCAAGAATATTCTTGAAATTATGGGTACTGTATGGGATATGGCTAGTCAAATCAGTAAGATTGCTCGTTTCTTAGAAGCAGATCCTCGTATTAGAGAACGAGTGCTTCGATCTGCCAAGAAATTAGTCAACTCTTCAGAAGAAGGCACTGGAAACAATTCTAATGCTGTAAACTCTCCCCAGCCATCAGCTGCTGAACCTGTTCAAGATATTCATTTACCTCTTAAGCGTCCTTACCATGGTGATACTGAAAACATGGACAAAAGTCCTAATATGGCTTTTGTTGCTCCACAGCAATTACCTCAGCATATTGATGGTAGAATGTCTATCGACCAGCAACATCAATACCAAGTATCACCTCAAAACCGAAATCAAATTCCTCAACATGTTCAGCCTCCGTTACCTCAAGTGAATGGCCCTTCACCACATCAAGCTTTCAATATACCTGGTTCTTATGATGGAGGAGTGAACTATCACCATACCCAGATTCCCCCCTCTCATTTACAGAACCAACCTCCTTACTCTTCAGAATTATATTTGGTTACCAACACTTCTCCTACTTCTGTAACATTTTTTGAAAATTTCCAACCTTCACAGCTTTTCCCAGAAAGTGCTCATTCTGTTGATAGTCAAGGACATCTATCTTCCCCAGAAATGCCGTCTGATAGGAGTGCAGGTATCCCAGATACCCTATTTTCAGCTCAAGATTCATTTGGCGATGGATTTTATGAAAGTAATAATTCTCCCGATGAAGGTGGTGCTACTGCTCCTAATACCTTAAATTTGGGCGATTGGTATAAGTTCCTTATGTCAAGTGCTACGATGAACCATGTGCCTGATATGCATGGATATGCTGTTAAGCAAGAAGGAAGTTAATGATAATGTATTATAACGGGGGTTTTCTTTATTTTTAATCTTGTTCTTAATTTTTTATTCTTTTTTTTTTTTATATATATTTTTTTATGTTATGATACAAAAAAAAACAACTTATAGTTTTAATATGTACAGATTTATGCGTGAATTTTTATATATATATATATATGATAATTTCAAAATGTCTTAACTACAGCTGAAAAAGGGGTTTGTAACAAAAATAGTATTCACAAATTTAAAGAAATATTTACACTAAGAAACAAACTATACAATAAGATATCATACATGGAAAATCATTACTTCTTATTTCCTCTTGGTCTGTCACGAATCTTCATCTTATTGACGTTCTTACCTCGTCGAGTCTTGTAACCACTCTTGGAAGGAGTTCCCCAAGGAGATTGTGGGACTTTATTACCCTTGGATTTACCTCTACCACCACCTAATGGATGGTCAACCTTATTCATAGCAACACCTCTAACACTGGGTCTAATACCTAAGTTTCTAGATCTTCCTGCTTTACCAAAAGATCTGTGTTGATGATCAGGGTTACTGACTACACCAAGGGTAGCACAAGCATCTAATGCAACATATCGATATTCACCAGATTGCAATCTAATGACAGCTCTCTTCTTGTCAGTTAACTTTTCATAAAGTCGTCCATAAGTTCCAGCAGCTCTACAGAACTTGGCAGGGCCGATTTTAGAGATACCAATATTGTGAATAATACTTCCAAGAGGTATCATGCTTAATGGCATACAGTTTCCCTTCTTAGCAATATGAGTAGCCAAAATACCTGGATCATTTTCACCATTAAGTTTATCAATGATTCTTTGAGGAATACCATTTCTGAAAGATTCGACCTTATCACCGGCTCGTAATCCAACACATGCAGTAATATAAGAAAGGGCACCAGTATCGGTGCTTTTCAATAGAGCAATATGAGAACTTCTGTTAGGGTCAAACTCAATTCGAACTACTTCATGTTCTCCACCATCAAATCTGAAAAAGTCGACTAATCTTATTCTTCTTTTAAAACCACCACCTCGGTGTCGAATAGTAATTTTACCGTGGTGATTTCTACCTCCATGCTTCTTTTTAGCAACAGTTAACGCTTGAACAGGACGACCCTTATGCAAATAGGGATATATAGGCCATCTGTACCAACGTAAACTTGGAGAGATAGGTTTTGGAGCCTTCATTTTAACTGCAGTCTTGAAAAGCTTGAGTTGTCGCTTCATTTCACTATCTTGTTCTTCAAGCTCGGTTCGGTTGGCCCTTTGGCCAAATGGCACGATTTCCAAGTCATTCAACTCTTGTTGAAGCTTGACCGAAGTCTCTGAATCAGACCATTCTGACCTTGAAGATTTTCTAGTAGAAGAAGAGGATTCAGTCTTACCTGCTTGTGTAGAATTGTGTCGAACTGTAGTGCCATTGGATGCTCTAATGACATTCTGTTTAACCAGGGGACTTATGCTTGTTGCCAAGCCACGAGTCAATCTTAAGGGCAATAGCATTGTGTTATTACTATATGCCCAAATGGTTTAAAAAATTGACAAAATGATTAGTTTTGCTAACTTATGTTTGCGGTTTTGGGCTCTTAAGTAATGTCCAACTGTTAAGCTGTTCAACGACTGATTAGACTGTAGACGAAAATTTCATGAATTTCACCAGATCCAGGGTAAGGCACCAGGTCAAGGGTGCTTAAATTACAAACAAGTTTCTCTCAGATTAATCCTCCGCTATTCAGCGCTTTGAAATGCACACACCTAAAGGAATTGAACTACCCTAATCCACGGATCCTACGCGCAATCTGATTTGTCCAACTGTAGAATTTTGGTAATTATATCCTCGTTCTAAGTTCATACTTCTCTTTTTCGAAATACTCAGATTTGGGGGGAAACTTTTCAATCGCGAAAAACGACCACAATATCAGATTGATTGATAATAATAATAGAAATGCTTTCAAGAGTTCTTCGTCAATCCCAAGTCAGTCGACTTGGTCTTTCCAGAGCCTATGCTACCGCTGCTAAGGCCACTGTTGCTCCTCCTGTTCAACTTTTCGGTATTGAAGGTTCTTACGCTTCTGCTTTATACACTGCTTCTGCCAAGGATTCATCAATTGAGGCTACTGAGAAGTCACTTAACTCTCTTAAGTCTTTGATTTCTGGTGATGCTAAGCTTTCTACCATCCTCGGCAACCCTGCTCTTTCTAGTGGAGAGAAGAAGGCTATTGTTGACACCATTGTTGAGAGTGCTGGTCTTGACAAGACTGTTGGTAACTTTCTTAGTGTTTTGGCCGAAAACAACAGACTCAGTATTTTATCCGAAGTCATTTCCAAGTTTGAGATTTTGAGCAATGCTTACCACGGATTTGTTGATGCCACCGTCACTTCTGTTTCTGCTCTTGACGATAAGACTCTTACCAGACTCCAATCTGCTATTTCCAAGTCCGAATTCGTCGGTCAAGGTAAGCAACTTAGACTCTCCAACGTTATTAAGCCTGAGATTTTGGGTGGTCTCGTTGTTGAAATTGGTGACAAGACTGTTGACCTCAGTGTTTCCGCTAAAATTGCCAGACTCAACAAGTTGTTGACTGATGCTGCTTAATGATGCATATTTGTAATTGACATACAAAAATAAATTTATGAATAGATCCGTGCCATTATTGACATTTTTGCGTAGATGAAATTTAAGTGTCGTTTATAATTTTTTTTTTTGCGTAACGAGTCATATTAATTCTTTAAATGTAACCGGCACCGGCAACTAATAACACAATGTGGTATTGTAAGTGTTATTAACTTTAACACCAAAGTAAAAATTGACCACTTTTATTCTATGCTGACTATTGTCAGCATAAGTGACTACATATTATTATTTAATATCCAACAAGTAGTCAGCAAAATTCAAATATCTCTTTTTAATTGAAGAAGTTATATAGCCTGAATTTGATATTCTCAAATCTCCCCGTCGGCCACACTATTAAGCTTTGGGACAAATCTGTCAGCCTCAGCAACTGAATTCGCATACTGTAACTAAGTTAAGTTAACTGTAGCTACTATGTAAATTAACCTTTAACAGTTAGTTGGCTCTAATTAAAGAGAGCATCGTTATAAGGGATAGCCTATATATGCGGCCACAATATTAAGTCTTATGGATATCGCAAACTAGTTTTGCTTTCTATATGAACCATGTCCAGCACTGGACAAAGTGTACAGGATTCAAATGTCTCAAATGCATTTATACGCAAGTCTTCTTATACTGCCATCCGATTATATAATGAGACTCCTAGTATAGTGGATCAGGAATCTCGAGTGCTATTTGTTGGTCCAATACCAACAGAATGGGTACGAGTCAACAATAAAAAGTGGGGTTCATGGACTGCCATGAAGTCTGTATTCCCAAAGATTTACTCAAAATTCTGGCCCGACCACAGTTCCTCTGGCTATGGTAGTATAGGTGGAGATGATTCTGTTTCAGCAGATATGATTAAGGCAATTAACGACATTGCTATTGCTTCTCAGCTTCCTTCTGCACCGACAATGCCCCAAGACGACGAAGAGCCAACTCTCTTTAAAGATATAACTCCTTTGCCATCATTTTATGATGAATATGAAGATGTACTATCTCCAAAATCAGTGGCTCGTCTCAACCAGCTGTCTGCAGATGATGGAATATATGTATCTGGTGACGACTGTTCATCAGCCCATTGTAATGTGGATGTTGACACTAATAATATCATAATTCAACGAAAAAATTCGTCAAGCTTACTCTTAGACAGAGCCAATGCCAATAGTAATACTTATGAAGAGGTTGAGCAGTCACCATTAGGGAAAAGCATATCCCCATCAGTGGAAGTTACTACCGTATTGGATGTACCTGAATCGTTATCTCCAGCTCATAATAGTATTAATAGTCTCAACGGGGTCAATGAAGATGATGTGTATTCATTTATAGAAAAATCCAACACTGAAGATTACCAAAGTTCTATCTCTGAGGTAGAAGTATTTCAGACTCCACTGACTGGTCCAGTCAGTAGTTCTCAGCATATGGAATCATCTGTCTCTGTTTCCTTCGGGTCGTTTGTTACTGCGCAAGAGTCCTTGGTTTCTTTATCTGATAGAGATAATGAATATGCTAATGGGATTATACAAGAGCAAAGAGTGAACACATCAGATGGTCCGTTAATTGATGCGGATTCAAAATCTGATGATGATGATTCTGATTCTTTGTCTATTGTGACACTCAGAGCATATCCGACCACAAGTGGCCATATTTCTGCTCCCAACTCTAAAGAAAGAAATGCAAGATCGTATTTAACTAAAATTCTCGAGAGAGATAACGCGAAAAAGGCTGGTATTACGAAAGATTTGGACAAAAAGGATGACTTGCTTTCACCAGGCAATAACAAACCCCGTCCTAAAAAAATGATTCGATTCCCGAGCCATTTAAGAAAATTCTCTCAGAAAGAAAGCACCAGCTTCAGACAAAAGCCTTCTAGAAAAAGAAAGAGAACTATGCTCAAATTTAATACAGAAAAGCTGCTAAAAAAAAAGAAGTTTGGAGAAATAATTATGATTGAAAGATTATTGGTAATGGTCAAGTCAAGCGATGCAAAGTACTTACCAGATAATTTTAACGAGATGGAGTGCGTAGATACTAGAACAATACAGCGGTGGAAAGAATATATTGTTGTTGCTAGAAAAGCTGATACCAATTCTGGGTCTGTCAGCATTCAATTCTATAAAACTCGTCATGTTGAAAAAATTGATAAGAAAAATACTACTGTATCAAAATGGGACGTTATTGTAGGGCCTGGATTCAGTTTGAACTTATACTCGTCTTTAGATAAAACCATTGCATTTTGGAAAAATGGCTCATCTGAAGATGATATCAAAATTTATTTATTACGAGCAGTTTCTACAGTTTCTGCCATGAACTGGCTTGCTTTTTTAGCTACAATTGTTGGCGTATCTATATCTAACAATTTAACCATTAAAGTTCCAGATCTTGGCGTCTCAGTAGATGTTGCATTACCTTTGGAAAAGCTTCTTTTACCAGATGAATCAGGGGATTTCGCAACTTTAGAAGATGTAGAGAAATTTGCTGCTGCTCCAAATCCTGTTGCAGGTGATATGATAGATAAGGTATTGTCAGGTATTAACGAAATACCCTCACTTAAAGCTATTATCGAAGATCATTGGAAAGGAAAATTTAAAGTTGGTCTTGCATGGAGACGATATGATCGTCTAGAGTGGTTTTTCGACGTGACTGGTACACAACTTAGATCAAGTTGGGCGATGTTGAAATCCCATGATCTTGAATTAAGGCCCAAAATTCCTCATTCAGTTGATGTGAGACTTGGAAATGGACAGTATATGAGTCGACCATCACCTATTGAAGGGTTCTTGAGCAGACTAACGACCTGGAATGGGAAATATAGGAAGCAGCAGTTGTTGAATAAAAGTTATTTTCACACTCACGATAACCTGTTGTTTTATACATCTCCTTTAAAAGCGCTGCCTCCCTATGTGGGTAGGACCCATTTACATGGCGGTCCACATACCATACAGCACTTGATGGATACTATGCCCCTGATTTGTGAATTAGCACCATTCAAGGTGGATAATAACGGATCTATTGAGTGGTTAAAGAATGTTAAATGTCTTGAAGAATTCGACCATTACGATCAAGTAGCACAGTTCGAAATGAAGCGTCGCATAGCTTCTGTATCGAGAGCTGATGGCATAGTTGATATTACCAAAATTTCAAGTATTAAAATGGATACCAATGGTTCAAATGGGAGATTTCAGTTACATTTTAACTCTGGACAGACCATTGTTGTATTAGAAGCAACAGACGAACAAACAAGAAATGTATGGGTCAAACAGTTAACTTTGTTACGCACTTATTGGAAGCAAAGATTACAAGAAGACTTGCAACGAATTTCTAAAGTTCGGAAAGAAAATTTATCTGTCTTGAATATAGATGAAGATGCTGAAGCGTTTGTAGGAGAGGTCTCTGAAAAGTGGGAAGTGGATCGTGGTGTTGTGGATCCGTATACCTACAATATTTCAGGAATATCTTGTAGCAAAAGTATTATGATGAGAGGCATTTTATTTCAAAAGTCTGCTAAACACTCTTCTTTTAGAAAATATTTAGTAGTGCAAACAATGTCTGAGCTAATTCTCTTCGCTCCTTACAAGCGATCTAGTTCTGGTCTAACTAAGCCTACTGTTGATTACAAGAGATACAAGAGTATCAATCTACCAGATTGCTATGTCTACTCAGGGCCTATAACTTCAATGGATTTACTAAATAGAGAAATTTCTTTCGATAAGGATAATCCTGGTCATCATGCATTACCAAGGGTATACACTGATGGATGGAAGTCTGCTGAAGAAGAGTCACTTCGTTGCTTTGTATTGTGGTTTGGTAGAAAGAGGCCATATGCCTCTGATACTTTAGATGATGGACGGAGATCTGTTAAGACGGTGAATAGACTTGGTGTTGGAGGTACATCCATGGTATTTATGGCTAGATCAAGATATGAAAGAGACACCTGGGTGACCTCGTTGAACACTGTTTTCAATAAGTTGGCTAGACATGCTTATGATGATATTATTGTCTCATAAACTAGCGTACAAAGTACTTTCTTAGTATTATTATTATTATTATTATTATTTACTTATTTATTTATTTATTATCAATGAGATCATTACATAATTAAGCAAAATAAAACAACATATCTAGTAACTTTATGCCAAATATTGATACTTATTACCATCTACTCTCTTGAGATATTCTCTTTCAATCAATGAATCAATAGATCTCTTAATTTCAGGCATTTTAGGATTGAATCTTCTCTTGGACTGATCGATAACCTCTTGAACCAATTGTACATGTGTTAACTCCTTCCTTGCTTTCATAATACGTACAATAATAGCTTGAAGGAATAATTTTCTGTCTTCTTCAATCTTCTTTTGAGTTTCTTCAGTCTCTTGCCTCTGTTCAGATTTCAGGGGAAGGTTGAGATTAATTCTTACTCTCTTATTCTTGAAATCCAAATTAAGAGTATATTTAGTTCCTTCACTACCCAATGGAACGTTTGCTGGCTGTTGAATTAATAACCTAGCTTTAATAATAAATCCAAGAGATCCAGCCAATACATCACTCGGAAGACCAGTTATATCCAACAGCTCTTGGTAAGTATAGCTGTCAGCTTTATTGTAAGGAAGGAGAATAGCTATCTGATAAACAGAAAGAGAGAAGGTGTAACCTACTCTGGAAGAAGTTGCAAAGTTTGCCTTCACTTCACCTTTGGAAAAGTTCCACAGCCACATCAATTTCCTACCACTATGCTTCGTACCATAATAACCTTCGAACCTTTCAAAGGTTTTAGATAATTCTTTAGGCAGGTTGAGAGTTGTCTTGGAATTTGGCAAAGGCCAAAAACTTTCAGCTAATACAAACGCAGAAAACTCAGTCTCACCCTTCGATAACGTGTTCTTGAAATCAGCTTGCATCTCAGCAGAAGTTGTCATATCTTGGAACATTCTCTGCAACTTGTTGGTATACTCAAATCCACAAGCTTCTTTCAATTTGACAATCATATTACTTTCAGCTTCTTCCGAGGCCGATGTGCCATATACCAATCTCTTAGACAATAATCGTGAATAGTACTTTTCAAATACATCTTTCTCATCAACATATTGGAATATCTTCATAATTCCGTTCAGAGCTGAATCAATATCAACTTCATCGGTATTTTTAGTAGACTTTTTAAGAAGGGCATCACTGTATCTAGCCAAATATTCAGCGGTTTTAGAGTCCTTACTTTTCGAACTTGGAGGTTTTGCAATAGCATTATTATTAATGAAATCTCGACATCCACTATCAAGAGCCTTGATTAAAGTGGGATTGCTGTCAAATGCCCTTGACACAATGCCAGTATACTTGGTATGAACAACCAACAAAGTGTTGACATAAGCTTTTGGGTCTATCGGACCAGCTTCAGAGTCTGCAACAAGTTTGTTGACAGCTTCAAAACCTTTCTCTTTGACATATGCCTCAAGTACAACTTTAATTGGATCGAGCCCACCATCGATACGATTCAGTAAATGGTACAACCTGCTGAAATCATCTTCACGATCTTGACTAAGCAGTATCTTAAACTCAGCATTTAGGACTTCGGCATGATCAGACACTAAAACTTTATCACATGTTTGTAGTAAGATGTTCTCAGTTGATGAATTGAGATACATCTTGACTCTTGAGTATTCTTCATCTATGCGGATCTTGGCCTTCTTCAAATACTCAACCACACTGTTGCCTGCCAAGAAATCATTGGATTCTTCAGTATAGAATTGATGAGTACTTTCGATAAAAGGCTCTTCAAAATAAGCATTGTAGATAGCCAGATCAGTTCTTCTAGAGTTATTATCGTCAAAACCTAGCGAAACCAGAGATTGGACAGTCTTCTTGACTGCTGAAGTAGGAATCGATTCGCCATTTCTCTCCTTTTGGATCGATTTCAGTACAGTTTGAATGAGAGTTTGAGATATAGGAATAAATAAATCTTTTCTCCATCTAAGTAGACATAAGGTATTAACATCAAAAACGTCCTTGTTGCCCTCATCTCGAGCCCGTTTAACCCAGTGACGGTTTAAATAGTCAAATATATGATGTAAATAACGAGCACCAATAATGTACCGATCCCAACACTTGGTATAAAAATGAATAAGATTTTCGTCTGAATATTTCAAACATTCTGCGCTCAAACTTCTCAAATGGTCCTGTAAATATTTATCGAGATGCTTGTAGAGATCTGCACCAAGTAATTGACTTCCACTCCTTTGATTTCGAGTTCCGATCGAAGGTTGATGTGAGACACAGAAATTATGAATAGCAGTATAAATACCCATATACATAGTTGAACTGATTCCTTGACCAAGATCATTGACAAGGATTTTGGTGATACCTTGTTCAATGTATCGCCAACTAACAAATTAGTAAATTACCGAACCGCGCACATCCTGTTAAAAAACACTTACGTAGCAGCCAGATCATCTGCTCTTGGCAGCTCTGGCACACCCTCCTTCACCATTATTTATAATAATCTATACAAATTGTATTAGTTACTAGAATACCATGAAGCGTTGGTTGCTGCTGTTACACGAATTTAGCTAGGTTTTTTCTCAGGATGGTAAAGGATACCTCTCTTCTAGATATTGATGGTGCTTACCAACATCGGACCTAACCCTCTCGTAAATATTCTTATCACATCATTATCAGTATAATAATAATAATCTAAATATTTCAATATGGTAACGATGTGGTACATCAGTATTACAGAAGAAATTGTTTAATACTATTACTACATAATAGATTTATAAATAAAGAGATATAGAATTATAGCACGAGTAAAATAACATGGAGAAATCAGGATTGAGTAACTCTTTCCACTAGTCTAAAAATACTAATGGTGAAAGTAAGTACCCACATTACTAAAATCATGAATAGAAAAGATGCTAAAGCTCGTTGTCGAGTACAAATAGAATGACTATATGGAACAGAATAGGGATCAGTATAAGAATTGTTCTGGCAGGTCCATGTGGGGTCATAAAGCGTATTGAATGTAAGCGACAAGTTTGCGGATGAAAAGATAATAAATAACAGGTCTAACATGATCAATCTCATTTTAGCCTTTGCATCTCGTAAACCTAAAGGTTTACCAGAATATTCGTCATAAGTAATATATACCAGATATACAAGTGCAGTTGTTTGCACGGTAACGGCCATAATTGTAGATGGCTGTTGAGTTAGAGGATTAGGCGAAGCATGCTTAGAGTAAACATAGACGGTGCATGCCAATGCCAAAGCAGCTACTGAAAGAATAAATATAATGGTTCGAAGGGTAAGAGGAACATAGGGGTTATTCAATAGAATTGTCAATAGACGAGGCTTCCAGACTTTTCTTGACTCCTGTGACATCAAATAGCTTGCCATTGACAAAGAATTAGGTTCTTGTTCATTGCTACTAGCAGCAATGGCCTTCTTTGTTTTTCTACTTCTACTTCCAAGGATACAAGACAATATCCATGGCCGCCTTGATTTTGTATAGTAATGAGCTCTTCTTTCCTGTTCTTCTTCATATCCAATCCATCTTCCTTCAAGCTCGTCTTCACCTTCTAAAGCCTTTTCGTCTATTACTCCTTTATTTGGATCGTAAATTTCTGGTCTAGTAGTAGCAGCAATAAATGAATTCCATCTGTGTTTTTCAGATACAGAACTGTGTGTAGAAACTAGAGGATATTGTTGGGTATATAGTCCACTTGCTACACTATAACTATGGGTCAGATTTGTAGGTGACAGAGGAGGTCCATCTTCAGACAAGAGAAATGAAAGTGGTCTAAAAGGACGAGGCTGTCCATCAGTTGATCTACTCGATGAGCCACCAGTTTCGACATTATCAGCAAATCCATTTGTGCCTGAATGATTTTCTGGTGGTACTCTAGATTCTCTGGATTCCCTGGGACTAATGGGTCTATATCCAGGCCATTGTTGCTGGGGTCTTCTGTTGATTCGTCTTTGACCTAATGGATGTTGGTTTTCTCGATCAGAAACAAGCACCCAAACCGGTTTTGGATGGGCCACTAAATGATACTGGTCTATGCCTTCTATTTGTTGATTTTTATTTTCATGATTCATATTACCATTCATCTGTCTAGTTGTTTGTATATTATTAGGTTTACCACCAGAACTGAAAGCTATTGTGTTTGGCCTCGGCTTTGGGCTACCAATGGTAACTCCATAGAACTCAGCCATAATAACTCAAACAAAATGTCTGTACACAGACAAAGTCTATACTATTAGGCATTCACCTGTGAAGCTTTATGAGTAAAGGATTGACTAGGGTCTTCGAAATTGGTCGAAAATTATGCCTAATGCTCCCCGTTGTAGTACATGTGTTCAGCTGCAAAGTATAGATTCGTCTGCTATTCTGACTAGTGTGCTTAGTAACTTAGGGTTTAGTCTTGGTATAAGGATTAAGTTTACCAAGTTCCCTCAGCCTCATGCATAGTTGACTTAAGTTAAGGTTAAATATTGAGAAATGAGATTTAATTTCCCAACATGTCATGAACTCTTGGGAGTAACAGTTATGAGTGATCAGATATACTGATACCTAAAGAATGAATTACATGTTTCATATACAACAAGTTAGTAGCTACATGTGGTGGATGTTGACGGACTTAACATATTTAAGGGAGGTATTTTTTTTGTACATCTGAGAAGAAACATAACAAAACATAGAGTATCAGCCGATGATATATAAGTTTCTAAGCCTCAGTATTAAGGCTCCATCGGCAGGGAAACAGTAGAATCTTGACCTTGCCCATTAGGCAATGAGACGAGGCGTAGCGGCGTAAGAAATGTCAACGTGAAATTAATAGCTGGGAGGCAAACTTATCGATTGCTCTTATAATTCGTATTTAAACTAAAGAAATATCGTGCAGGTAGTTCTAGACTTGATCTATTCTATTAGTGAATTACAAAGGTTCACGGGGAAATCTTACTTTATTGACTATTTATTTGCATTATACTTGTAAAGTAGCCTTCGTCGAGATGCGTCTCATTGTTGTACCAATATCACTCAAGAGGTCAATGGTATATTGCCAGAAATTGGCATTACCTTCTGCTAGAAAGCAACCTCGAATAGATGATAAGCTTGTAGCAAGAGCTACCAAGACATGGGAAGAATGGAAGAAGTCGGATTCGAACTTGAAGAAGAACATTGTAAAATTAGCAAATACCGCATTAGAGAGAGTTAGTTATGAGGAATGGAGTTTGAGAACCATTCCTCCTACTACGTCAATCTTGAGAAAATTGGATGGTAAAAACTCTGCTGTTTTTAATGAGAAGCAGCATATTAGTCATGAGGAATATAAATCTCTTGATTTGAGTGCTAAAGATATTGAGAGCATTTCGGTGGTATATCCTAAATCGGTATTCACTCAACAGCAAGCAGTGGCCAAATTGGATGAGCTTGCTGAACGTGGAGTTAAACATCATTTCAAGTACTTTATACTTAGTGCAATTGGTGCTCCATTAACTTTACCAATTGCTATCCTACCAGTAATTCCAAATCTTCCCGGATTTTTCTTGCTGTTTAGAGCATGGTCAAATTGGAAGGCTTACGAAGGAGGGTCTCATTTACAACATCTCATAAAAGAATCGCATTTAGAGTATCAAGAGCATGAAGGCTTGAATAGGTATTACTCTACATTAAGTCCCAGTGATAAGGTTAGTGAAGACGGAGATAGACTACTTATCAAAGAAGAAGATGTCGATAATATTGCCAAGGTAGTTGAAGCAGAAGAAATGGCCTTAGAACTTCATAGAGCTTGGCGACAAGTTAATCGTCAGATTTCAGATAAAAAAAAGTAATCTCTTAAGCTTTAAAAACAAAAAAATATCTAAATAAGATTGGATTGTATATATAAACAAAATAGATTATAGAAGGCTCATTATGAAATAATAATAATAATAATATTTGATACCCTAAATTATTTATAATAATTATTTGTCAAGGGGCTTGATGTGTGGGAGAGGACCAGCTGCAGTAATTCCGTAAGGGTTATACTTGATATGACTCTTGGTGTAGTGGAACTTGATGTGGTCAAAATTAGTAGTATCCTTGAAGGCAGGATGGTTCCAGTACAAATTTCTTAACCAATTGTGAATCAATGGGTATCCAGTTCTGATCATCTCAATGTTACACTTGAAGTGTTGGACGTAGACAGGATCAAATCTAACAATAGTGGGATATAATCTGATATCAGCCTCTGTCAATTCCTTGCCAAAAAGATAAGGACCTCCAGACTTTTTCAATACTTCTTCAACCTTATCAAGACCCTTGAAAACGTTGTAAACTTGTAAATCATAAGCCTCTTGGGTTGTTGCAAAACCTGCCTTGTAGACACCGTTGTTAATCTCATCATAAACCCATGAGTTGATATCATCAAT
This sequence comes from Sugiyamaella mastotermitis, assembly GCA_030572735.1. Taxonomy (NCBI): domain Eukaryota; kingdom Fungi; phylum Ascomycota; class Dipodascomycetes; order Dipodascales; family Trichomonascaceae; genus Sugiyamaella; species Sugiyamaella mastotermitis. Next base: position 44,159 of record JAJMBN010000031.1, read on the forward strand.
TTGAGTTCTCAATGCTTCAGGGTAGATATCAACAGTCTTGTATTCAGGAGCAATGATATCGTTGAAAGAGGTATTTAAAATTCTAATAATCTCTGAAGACTCATTGTTGACAATAGTTTGAGTCTTTTTGTCCCACAAAACAGGAACAGTAAATCTAGCAGAGTAGTCAGGGTTGGCCTTGTAATAAATTTCACTCAAGTACTTGAAACCATACAAAGGTTCTTCAGTATCAAACTTCCAGCCTTTGTCACCAAGAAGCCAATCGACGACAGTAACATCAATAATTTCGGTGAGACCCTTCAATTGACGAGTGATAAGAGTTCGGTGGGCCCAAGGACAAGCATAAGAGACATACAAGTGATATCTTCCTTTTTCAGGAGTAAAAACAGAGCCAGGTTCACTAGAGATAGTATCTCTGAAAGACGACTAAATGTTAGTGTCTATATCTTTTTAAACTTTTATACAATTGTCGTTGCCGTTCAATACTTACAACTTGTCTTCTGAAGTGGCCGTCTTTATCGGACCAAGCAGTCTAAAATGTTAACACCAGCTTAAAGAAAAAGATATTAATATAATATTTGAAACTTACAGTAGCCATTTTTCTTGAAAATTTATATGTTTTTGAGTTTGAAGTAAAACTAGTCGAGGTCAAAGTGCAAGCCTTAAATAATCTGGGCCTGACAGGTGTTAAGTATTTAGTAAGAGATGACAGGATCATTACTACTAATGTCTGGTATTACAGTGCTCCTTTAACTGGTTACCAAGCATAAGTTAAGTTACAGACAGGGCAGCATGCGTGTACTGTTACCCGGTAAGTTACATGCGTACTAGTAAAAAAAAGTTAACTTACAGTATACACCGGACTAGGAGAGGCTTCTAATGTTATCTACTACTGGAGTCCCTTACATACCTTACAAATATAGGACTAATTCTGTAAGCTACCAGCTACCATACTATACGGTATTAATTGTTAATAATATAAAAGTTATTGCTTGAGATGTAAATAATATAAGTACTTAGTAAAAAACACACCCATGTAAATTGACAAATTGTCAAGTTGGTTGCTATGAAGTATTAAGCTAACTTTGTTTAAGTTAATTTTTTTTTGTTAACCGTTCCGCAACAGGGGTTATTTTAGCTGGGTCACACTTGCTCTTTGTCTAAAAAAGGGTTATACCCGTATGGGCCACATTTCCCCGCTCAGCGTTGTCAGCACAGAACCAATGTTAAATAGGATCTTAAACAGTGTGTGATCTGTTCAACGCTACTAGTCTTTAAATATACGGTAACTTATTAGCCAACTTGTTACAGGATTACAACAAATCATCTATCCCAGACGGCTTTGAATAGAACCAAAAGATTTATTCGATCGTCAGTAACCATCCTTCTATTTGCTTAACCCTCAAGTAGAGCACAGGTAACTTACCTAAACCGTTATATTCAGCTTAACTCCGGCGGCGTATGGTGGTAAATGTTTAGTCCTAATGTAATTTTTAAAGCAACTCTGCTAAACGTCTAAAACCAATCAAAGACATTATCAAACTGGAATTTATTTATTTATTTTTCTATTTAGTTATCTTTTAAAGTTGAGTAATTCATAGTATCGGGCAACCCAATCTAAGCCAGATCAATGGTTAAGTGTTAATCTTAATACTGTCTTATACGCCTGAGCAGTGCTAATTTGGCTTGAATATCCTTATGCGCATTTCTGCTTGTTATACATGAATATTCAATAGAACAGTAACAGTTAGGTCGATTAAATTCTGCTTGATGCAGCCATACAACCCTTATTTCCCCCTGGAAACCTTCTGGAAAAGGATCCCTTTGGTGGTCGATTGAACTATCGATCGAAAGATCCTATACTGTAACTTTACAGTAACAGTAGTTACGGTAAGAGCTACTTAACTTAACTTAACTTGTTAACTTAACACTTAACAGTATTAATCCATAGTTTAGGGTTACGGCTCATGAATGATGCCTGGTTAGAACATTCCAAAGGTTCGATACACACACTGTAGTCTAATCCTAAGCCAACGTGGGCTAGGTCATTTGTCTGCAGTTGTAGTTATTGTACATAAGATCTTAACTAGCAATTTCATATCGAGAATTGGATTTGAAATTATAATAAAAATAGCCGACTTTGTTTTTTTTCCATATATCCTATTTGATATTATTCTATAGGTGTGGAAATTAAGATATTGAATAGATTTTCAGATGCGAAAGTATTCATTCTCTGTGTCGGATTGACTTTGTGCTGATCAGTTTTTACTTCACTTTTATATATATATATATATATATATATATATTGTTCTGGTTCGGAAGTTCAAACTTATTTGATGAATTTCAAAGATACATAAAATAACGCACAGCGTATATATATTTATACTCGGTTTCTCCCTGGTTCTTGTTTATTTATTGTAAGTTTTCATGTTGGGAGTTTTTTATTGGCTATTTATTAACTTAGAAGATTGCATTAGACGCCGGTCGTCCATCAGTATGAATAGTTGTACTTTAACATGGCGGTGGTCATTAACATTGACCCTTGTATATATAACAGCATTTGTATCAGTATGGGGGTCTTCAGCTATTCCAAAGCATAATAGCGCTTTGGTTATTGGAGGTGTTGATAACCCGTACCTACCTAGTATAACCAGCTCATTTGCTTCTAATCGTGTTAATAATGCTCTACAGTTTCAACAAAGGTCTATCGATCAATGGTATACCACAGATTTACTTCTTGTTAGCACTGTAGATGGCTCTTTACAGGCGCGTGATAGGAAAACTGGAGCTGAGGTGTGGACAATACCTGGTAATGGACCTTTAGTCAAGGTTGCAACTGCAAACGGGGTAACCAATACTTCTACCACTGAAGATAACGATATTACATGGATAGTAGAACCATTTGGTGATGGTACCTTATATTATTTCACTCCATCTACTGGATTACAATCATTGCCAGTGAGCATTAAACAACTGGTTCTAGAATCTCCATTTGCTATTGATGGTGACGATAAATTATATACTGGAAGCCGGCATACTTCATTATATTCTATTAATGCAACTACTGGTGAGATTATTCAGGTATATGGTTCAAGTCCATTAACACCATTAGGGAATGCAATCTGTAAGCCTGGTTTTGGAGGACTGGGATACGAAGAAGAGGAAGTAGATGATTACGATGATTATCCAACTTGGGGTGTGGATGGGTCTTTCTGGATTGGGCGTACTGACTTTAGTCTACAGATCCATGGCAAAAATGAAACTCTTTGGAATGTTACTTACACTTCTTGGGGCCCAAATAACATGGATGGTGACCTTGCATCCCAGCATTTTTCGTCTCCTGATAATCTATACGTGACTGCTCTACATAATAATGCAATAATGGGCTTGTCTCCTGAAAACACCCGAAGGCCAGAGTGGGTCCAAGATGTACCATCTGTTGTTATTAATGTGTTTGATGTTCTCAAATCAAATAACAAAGCAGTTACCGAGTCATTGGTTCTACTTCCTCAGCCACAACTCCCATTGACTTATAATAATGATTCTCCATATGTCGATGAGTCCGAGAGAGAAACAATGGGTACATTTGTGGACAAGACATCTGATGGTGGTTGGTTTGCGCTATCTGGTAAGAATTTTCCCTTTGTTGTTGGTAGTGCCCCCATTGCCCTTTGGTGTACTGATAAAATCCCCGATCGAGTACGAAAAAGACCTGATGTCTTGTTTGATTATTTGATAGGTGTTCATCCTGCTACTATTGCATATTCTCAATCACAGACTGAATATGTTGATGTCCTACCTAATGATCAAAATGGCTTAAGGATTGATGGACGAAATAACCAAATTGATAACTCTGGCAGCAAAAATAAAGCTGTTGGTTTATATTATGGAAGACCACGTTTAGATAAGTTATCTGACTCTAATTTTAGACAGCCTCTACTAGATGAGCAGACAGAAAAGTTTCAAATTGGGCCTGTTCCTCTTGCATCAACTTGGTCCCATTTTGTTATCCGGTTAGTTGAGAATGTATTGAGTATCCTGATTATTGTTATAATTATTGTTCTTGTATCTCGATTAGGTTGGTTTCCTCAGATTGTTGAAATATTAGAGTCGATTCTTCTTCTTGCAACCAAGAAAAACTTAAAGCCACTACAAACGGATCAATTGGAACAACTGAGTTCAATTTCTGATCCTAAGTCCGATGAGCGAGAAGTCAACAAGGTGGTGCAAGATGAGGATTTACCGAATTCCGTACAATTGGAGTCCTTTGACAAAATGGATGCTGTTGATTTACAGTCAGATTCGATACCTAAAAAGGGTTTGGATGATCTTAACAATGAAGTTTCAGTATCTGAAAAGGATGATGATAAGTTAAAGGTTTTATCTGATGATGAGTTATCTAGTGAATCCATTGTTACCAAGACTATAATGATAAATGATGAAAACAGTGATGATACAAAGGAAATTCAAGACGTGAAGTCACCAGCTCAAACTCCAAAGAAAAGAAAGCGTGGAAGTAGAGGTGGACGTAAGAATGCCGCTAGGGAAGCAGCTAGAGAGGCAGCAAAAGAAGCTTCCAAACTGGATTCAATAGATGAATCTGACAAAATTGATGCGGTAATAGAGAAGGATAATGATATTAATAATGGTGCTTTCTACAATACTAGAGTAATTCCTAGTACTAGTTCTTTACCAGAGTCTGCTGGTTTACAGGCATGCCCATTTGATGTATCTGATGAAATTATTGGATATGGAAGCCAAGGTACTGTGGTATACAAAGGAGTCTTTGAGAACCGAGATGTTGCTGTTAAACGAATGCTACTCAATTTCTATGATATTGCTTCTCAGGAAGTGCATCTTTTGCAAGAGAGTGATGATCATCCAAATGTTATCAGATATTATTGCAAATATGAGAGTGATCAGTTTTTATACATTGCATTGGAATTATGTCCAGGAACCCTTGAGGATGTTATTGAAAAGCCTTTCAAGTTTCAAGAATTAATCTCTAGGATGAATCCTATCCAAGTGCTTTATCAAATAGCTAGTGGACTAAATCATTTGCATTCTCTTAAAATTGTTCACAGAGATATCAAGCCTCAAAATATTTTGGTTGCCCCTCCCAAGCAGCATCACAGAAAAGATGTAAAAAATCAAAATACTATTGTTTATGGGTCTGTACGTCTTCTTATATCAGACTTTGGATTATGCAAAAAATTGGAGGGAGAACAATCCAGTTTTAGACCAACTACTGCTCAACCTGCTGGTACAGCCGGTTGGACTGCACCAGAGATAGCTATGGGATCTAGGTATCCTAATGCAGTTCAAGATTCTTCAGATTTAGTATTCTCGATGGTCGAAAATAACCGAAGATTAACTAGAGCGGTTGATATATTCTCCCTTGGATGTGTATTTTACTACATTTTGTCTAATGGTTCTCATCCATTTGGTATCAACTCTAGGAGAGAAATCAATATCGAAGAAAATAACTATTCTCTTGACTATTTGGATGATCCTCAACAGCCAGATGTTCCTGAGGCCAGGGATTTGATAACACGTATGATATCCTTCAATCCTTCTGATCGGCCCGATGCTGGTGCAGTCTTGCTTCATCCACTATTCTGGCCCCCTCAGAAACGTCTTGACTTCTTGCTTAAAATATCGGACCGGTTCGAAGCCGATACACGGGAAGAGTATAGTGAATTATTAAGCCTTCTTGAAGAGCATGCGCCACATGTTGTTGGTAATGATTGGCACGAGAAGCTTGATAAAGCATTTGTGGCAAATCTTGGCAAATATCGGAAATACCATGGTGACCGCATTATTGATTTATTGCGAGCCATGAGAAATAAATGCCACCACTACAATGATATGCCGCCTGCTCTTCAGGCCTCAATTGGCCCTCTGCCAGGAGGATTTTTGTCCTATTTTACCAAACGTTTCCCTAATTTATTAATGACTATATATTACTTTGCCAAAGAACATTTGGCCGATGAAGCTGCGTTCAAGGTATTTTTCGCTCCTGAAAATGACGGATTTTAAATTATGTACATAAGAAAATAAAAGTATTGATGACCTTATGAAATTCTAAGTTTGGCTACTTATTACGGATTTAGGAGTTAAATAAAAATGTTTACGCCAATATATATTAGACCTGATTAAGTATTTTTTGAATTATTTAAAGCAAACATAGTTGATGAGATGCATTTTTTATGTAAAGACGAAAAGTTTAAGTCCGACAGCTAAAACAGCGTTGTTGACTTTCCCAAATTACAGCTGTGTACGATTTAGTGTTAAAAGCGATAGATGGAGATAACTGAGCCCCCGCCGCTTGAGCCACAACCAATATCAAAGTCCTACAGTTAACTAGTTCGTACTATGTAGAACCATATTTTAGAATTACAAATCTTACATCCTAACAAATATCGTACCGTAAACTTACTCAGTAACGAGGATACTGAAATATATAAATATCTATAGCTTTCAAGCTTTTTTTATTCAAAACAATTCATGCTTAACAGATAATAAGAGCACTGATATTAAACGCACTTACTCAAAAAAAAAAAAAAAATGACTAGCAATTATACTATTGATGGAAAGACTGTTGGCCCTACTGGTTACGGTTTGATGGGTTTCACTTGGAACCCTCAAGCTAAGATTCCTGATGAACAAGCTCTTGAGGCTCTCCATAAATCTGTAGAAGTTGGATCTAACTTCTGGAATGGTGGTACCTTTTATGGTATTCCCCGGCCTGAGGAGAACTTGGAATTGCTTGCCAAGTATTTCACAAAGTACCCTGAAAGTGCTGATAAGGTCTTCCTTTCTATCAAAGGTGGTGTTAATGACCATTGGGGTCCTGATGGAACTCCTGAATCTATTAAGAACTCAATTGAGTCTATTCTTACCCATCTTGGTGATAAGAAGAAGGCTGATTGGTTTACTTTGGCTAGAGTTGGAAATGTCCCCATTGAAGAGAGTGTTAAGGCCATCAAGGAGTACGTTGATGCAGGAAAGATCGGAGGTATCTGCTTATCAGAAGTTAGTGCCGAATCAATTAAGCGTGCTGCTAAGGTTGCCAAAATCGACGCAGTTGAGCTTGAGTTTTCCCTGTGGTCCCGAGAAGCAGAGGACAACGGAGTGTTTGAAGTTTGCAAAGAGCTTAATATTCCAGTTATTGCTTATTCTCCTCTTGGTAAAGGATTGTTCACCGGTTTGAACCCCAAGGAGGTCACTGATATGAGATCTCACTTTGATAGATTCCAAGATCAGCACTATGAAACCAACTCCAAGCTCATTGCTAAGATTCAAGAATTAGCTACTAAAAAGGGTGCAAATAGTGGTCAAATTGCTTTATCATGGATCAGAGAATTGTCCAATACCGGTAAATATCCCATTATTATTCCTATTCCTGGTACCACTAAGGCTGAAAGAGTCGTTGAAAACTCTACTCATATTCCTCTTAGTAAAGAAGATTTGGAGGAAATAGATTCGTTCTTGACTGACTTTAAGGTTTCCGGTGGTCGTTACAATGCAGTTATTGATGCATTCAACTACCGTTAATCAATTAGTTAAATAACATGAATAATTATTTATCCTATTTACAATATATTAACTTGAAATCATCTTTTCAAATCAGCTTTTCCATGTTTCGCATATATATTAACCCTTATCTATAGCATGTCAACTGCACGCAATGTAGCTTGGCTACGCGGTGGTAGCCGCCCAAATTTTAATTTAGACGTGCTTTCTTGCTGAGTAAACGTCCAACATTTCAAGATATAAAAATCTCACAAAATAGAAATGAATACACCTTTGGAGTCTCCAAAGAGTTCAAGGGTTGAAGAGTCATCAGAGGTACCCCTTATCATTCCTGATAATGAGATAAATAATCTAGATAATGATAAAAGACTGCAGCGATTGCAATTCTTAGTAGAAAGATCTAAAATCTACGCGTCCATTCTCACTGAGCGTTTGGCTAATTCTACACAGCTTCCACCATCACCTGCTGTTACCCCTGGTACAACCACACCAGAGCCAAAGGTTGAGCCAATTCCTGAACCAGTACCTAAGAAAAGAAGAGGTAGGCAGAGTAAGGCTGCAATCGAAGCCAAGAAGGAAAAGCAAAAATCAATCTTGAGTTTTATCCGGCCCCAACTGAGATCCAGTGCAAAAAATGCTGAATCAAAGGAGCCACTGGTTAAAGAAGTAAAACAAGAAGAGCCTCTGGTAAAGTCGGAACAGCCCAAGCTTCTCAGTGGAGGAACTCTCCATGATCATCAATTAGCAGGACTGAAATGGCTTATATCCTTATATGAGAATGGATTAAATGGTATTCTTGCTGATGAAATGGGATTGGGTAAGACAATTCAGGTCATATCTTTTCTTGCATATCTTATTGAAAATGGCATAAATGGGCCATTCCTAGTTGTTTCTCCATTATCAACTATCCAAAATTGGAAGAACGAATTCAGTAGATTTGCTCCGGATATTAATATTATCAAATATCACGGAAATCCCATGGAGAGAGCTGAAATTAGACAAAATCAAATGACACTTACACCATCTAAGAGAAGAGTTTCAGGAGATATATCTGGCTTTCAGGTTATCATTACAAGTTATGAAATGATTTTGAATGATGCTAAATATTTGGGCCGTTATTCGTGGAAATATATTATTGTTGATGAGGGTCATCGATTGAAAAACATGAATTCGCGATTGATTCAACAGTTGAAGAAGTTTGATTCTGCAAATAGGTTGTTACTTACTGGTACCCCTTTGCAAAATAATCTAGCAGAATTATGGTCGTTATTAAACTTTTTATTACCCGATATTTTCTCAGATCTAGAGTTGTTTCAAGCCTGGTTTGACAGTAATGACGGAGATGGTGCAGAATTTGGCGATAACGTCAATGAGAACTTAATTTCAAGTTTACACGATATTTTGAGGCCCTTTTTATTGAGACGTTTGAAGACGGATATCGCCCAGTTCTTGCCGGATAAAAGAGAATACGTTATATATGCTGGTCTAACTGAAGACCAGAAAGAATTATATCAATGTATCCTTGATGGTACAGCTAGAGATTATGTTGTTAGAAAGATTTTAGAAGCTCGTCAAGGCTTAGGGGTCACTAAGAAGACCAAAGCTGCTGCTAGAAAAGGTACAGCACCTAAAAATGCTAAAAAAGATGAGCCTGAACAGTTTCTTGACCGATCTGCTAGACGAAGGTCATCAGGCAAAAAGAGCTATAATTACAATCTTGAAAATGATGATGATGAAAAGAGTGATGATGAATTTTTAGAGGGCCTATTGAAAGAAACTCTCGTGCAAGAGGACTCTTCTACACAATATCCAAACGACGCTATAATGACTGATCTTATGGTTGACAAGGCAAATAGAGAATTATTAGGGACAAAGAAGTTCCAGAACATTGTTATGCAGCTTAGACAGGCATGTAATTCACCCTTCCAATTTTATTATCCATGGACTGAGGGATCCTCAGTAGACGATCGAATTGTAACCTCATCAGCCAAGATGATTCTCGCCAACAAGCTTGTATCCAAGTTAATAGAAAAGGGCCATAAGGTCTTGATCTTCAGTCAGTTTACCAGCATGTTGGATATTTTAGAAGACTGGGCTGGACAACTCAAGAATTGGAAATATTGCCGAATCGATGGTTCTACTACTCAAACCAGTCGACAGGAGCAGATGGATGCATTTAATAATGATGATGAATTTAAACTATTCTTGTTATCAACAAGGTCTGGTGGATTGGGTATCAATTTGACAGCAGCAGATTCGGTACTTTTATTTGACAGTGATTGGAATCCACAACAAGATCTTCAAGCTATGGATCGAGTTCATAGAATTGGACAAACAAAGCCTGTGATTATTTATAGATTAGCCACTGCTAATACTGTAGAAGAACACCTTCTTGACCGTGCTAATGCTAAAAGACGTCTAGAGAAAGTTGTTATTGAAAAGGGTCGGTTTAAAGGTTTTGGATTTGAAGGCTCTACGCAAGAGGAAGCTTTGGAATTAATGGGTCAGGAGGTTCGTAAAAATAAAACAGTTACTGTTAAAGGAGGAATTATCAGTGAGCGGGATTTTAAAATTATTATGGATAGATCTGATAATGCCTATCAACGTGCCAGAGATGGAAACGAAGGACTTTCTGACAACATAATGACAGTTATATCTGAAAAGCGTTAAAAACATATTATTATTATTTATATAGACAATTATAAATATAAATGCTCAAACAACAAGAATTCAAATCCATATTACTGTAGTAGAAATTTCAGTTTTTCCGTTCAGGGGAATAAGGGGTTTAGGGTATCTCCTTAGGTAGCACAATAATCACCATAAGGTATATACATACATACACAGGTCTGACTTTATTAGTTCTCTTTTGATAATAATTCACCAATTACTAAAATCGCTGATTTATCCGTTCTTTGGAAATTCGTAGGTGTTAATATGTCTGGTATATTGGGTTATTTGCCTCAGAGCGATGGGCTTTTGCCTAAGTGGATGCTTTTTGTGAGTATAGGAATTCCAGCAGTTAGTTTCTACAAATACTAATGGTTTCAAGATTTCAGTCGTATCCCTTTTCAATTCTGCTCAATGTTATGTTAGTGGCCTTACTTTAACTAGAAGAGTATATGAAGGCAAACCTGAAGAAGGTATGATAAATAATAGTCTGGAGAGGGTGTAGAGATAGCTAACAAAATAGTGACTGCTCTATCAGCTCGAACTTTCGGAACTTGGACTATTTTGGCTTCAATTGTCAGATTATACGGTGCTTATTACATTAACGAGCCAGTGTAAGTGGTTAAAATATAAACTATACCTTTAGAAAAAAAATTTAACTAATATGTCAGAGTATATAATATCTGTTTGAGTTCTTACCTTTTAGCAGGCTTCCACTTCGGTAGTGAATGGCTTGTTTTCAAGACTGCCAAACTTGGAAAGGGATTAGCAGGACCTGTTACTGTTGCCAGTGTTACTACTGTCTGGATGTTATTACAAAAGGAATATTATGTAGACAATTGATTGAATAAATAAACCGAGAGTTACAAAAGAACTATATATGATAATCAAATTTGGAATTTCAACCCGATATAACTGTCAATATCAGGAGATTGTGAGACTAGGGGGAAATATAAATGAGCAAGAAAAAATATAATAATAACGAAACTAAAAAAAAAAAAAAAAGCGGGGGAGTCAAGAGTGGAAATATGATTTACTGATGAGTGGGGTCTTGTCTCTTTAAAATATCGACAACGGGTCCTAACAATCGTTGGAAACCACTTCTACCCAAGGAAGCAACCTTAAGCTTTGAAGTGGCAGTAACAGTAGCCTGTCTAGGGCTATCATGAAGAAGAGCTACTTCACCGAAATAGTCACCCTTGGATAATTCTTGAACAGTTCCTAGACCCTCCTTGGTAACAACAGCTTGTCCAGACTCAACAATGTAAAATTCATCTCCAGAATCACCCTCCTTGATAACAACACTGCCAGCTTCATAAACCTTGGATTCTAAAGCATCAGCAATCTTGCTGAGCTCATAAGAATCAAGTCCCTTAAGGATAGGAACCTCTTTCAAGAATTCACCAAACATGTTTCTTTGGTTGGCAGTCTTGTCTAACAATATCTTCTTGAAAGTCATTCTATCCAAAGCCCACAAAACACAATCAGAACCAGCTTTTACAGTAACAGCTCTGGGGGCATTGTACATTAAGGCCAATTCACCGAAGCTGCTGCCACTTCCACTAGAACTCAACTTAGCTCCATCCTTGTAGAACTCCACTAATCCACTTTCAACAATGTAATAGTAATCACCCTCATCACCTTGGTTAATAATAGTTTCACCTGAAGCAATTTTCTTTTCTTGAAGAGAGTGCAGTAAAAGGTGCAAGGAATCTTCATCCAAATTCTTAAATAAGAAGTTCTTTGAAACACTATCATTTAACCGCTTGAGTTGCTCTGAAGAAAGGTTCTTTTCAATGATTTTGGCAGAAGCAGCCCCAGCAAATGATTGGGGATTTAAACTCTCAGCACTGACTGAAGTTCGTCGGTTGAAACTTCCTTGGAAAGAGTTTAATCCTCCAGCACCAGATTGCAACTTACCAGAAGAAAACGACGAATTGAACAATGGAGCAACAGTATCTTGAGAACCTTCTTCAGAGCCAGCATGAGGAGCAAGATCTTCAATTTTTCTACTAGCAGCTCTTGAATCGCCAGAGAAAGACCCAGTACCAAATGATGCGAATGGTGAAGTCGATGTTACAGTGGCCGACTTTGAAGTAGGGGAAAATGGGTCCTCACTATCTGTTGACGAAGAGTTTCGTTGTTGTAATCTGGAATTGAAATAATCGGCGCAGAATTGCAAAATATCCTTGGGTTGCTTAGAAGCAACCTCCTTGTTGAGGAGGTTTAACTCATCGACATATTCATTGGGGTACGACATGATAAACAATAGATTGTCCTCCTACCTTGTATTATAAAATCTAATAGCACTAGCTTCTAAATGCTTGTCTCCAAAAGATAAAACAGTATTAGACTCTAGAATTTCTTCGTCTGACAAGTCTAGTGTGAGAATTGAACTTATCAATGGATCAATCTAGACAAATGATAAATGACGAATACTAGTTCCAACAATTAATTAAGGAGGCTTTGTTGAAGTACAGGTGCAGTATATATGTGGTTAAGGCCGTTGAGCTATAATATGTGGAATTTATAGGTAGGGTAAACTTTGTCACGTGCTTCTGTTTTTTGGTGTGTTACTTGGCGTAAAGCTACATCTAGATATATGCAAAGCCATTATTAACTTACAAGTGGATCCTCACATCTGATTGTCTAAATACAATAGGCTTTAAATTAGTATAAAAGTATAAAGTCTAGTTGTGTACTTAACTGAAATTATATTTTTTGAGACAATTATACGTTTATTGCTTTATAATTCTAGCGTTGTTGATATTTAGGTGAATAGTAGTTAGTAGATCTGATTAACAGTTTGCAAAGCAGGTCTTTAACTTACGGAGCTTTCCAGCTTATATAACCGTATAATAGACATGGTTCTCATAAAACAGGTTTAATAATGATTAAATAAACTCTATGTTTTTCTAGGCACCTTGATATAAGTTTCTTTGATATAATATGGTACTAAACATAATCAGATTATAGAGCCAACCAGTTTTAGACAAAGAAACCAATCCAGTTTTGGGTCAATAAATAAATAAATAGATAAGAAAGAATAGTACCTATTATATTATAAAGCAATGGTCATAGTACTAGAACCTCCAGTATGTGACTTGTATTTTGGTTGTCTTTCATAAGCATTGGGTTTAGGTTGTGCATCTTGACCCCGCTTTCTTACTTTTTTATGACGATGATCATGACAATGATGATGATGGTCACACTCTTGTTGAGATCCAGAGTCTGAATCTGAATCCAAATCTGAACCTGAACTGGATGAGTCTGAATCTGAATCTTCCTCGCTGCTAGATTCTCCAAACTCTCTTCTTTTGGTAAAAATACAACAAACTGATAGTTAGACTTATTTCTCTATATCTCTCACACATTTCACTTACTTTTTGACTTCTTCTTATTCATGTGCTCATTATCAATAACATCATCTCCCCATCTTACTTGTCGTCGTGAACTCTCAGGTTCTGAAGCTTCTGCTCTAAGGACGAGTCGGTTATTATTAATAGACTGAGTTGTAACTTGGCTGGTAGTACCAGTCTGACCCTCTTCAGAACGTAAAACCATATTATATTTGGTAAATTTATATTATAGTCAAAAAAAAATTTTTTTTAGAATATCAAATAGGAGTCTTTTGTTGGAATGATCTATTCATAGAAATTTTGAAGAATTAGTTGTTCCTCGTAAGAAAATGAAGGTAGATATTTATTCGCTAAAATGTCATGTGATGTCTGTGTATAATATATATATATAGAGAGAGAGAGAGAGAGAGATATTTCTATATCGATAATTATATCGTTCGTTGACAATCAGACGAATTACAATGACACGGCTTTCCGTCTTATTCATATTACTGTTAATCTACAGTTAACTGTAATTTACAGTACAGAGCTGTACTGTGTACACTGTTAAGTTAAGCTCTGCAAGATTTGCTTACAGAGGCTGAAATTGCACTATGGGCGGCCATAATGGGTCGACTAATGTGAAAGTTCCAAAAGCTTGACAAAAAAGTTTATTGCATTGCATATAAAGTCGAAATATTTTAGTTTGTTTAATCTTTCGAGACTTTTTGAAGCGATAATTTATAAACGAAAAGATGCCCCCAAGACGGTCTAATAGAGAAATCCTCACCAGAGGTGATGATATTTATGCGAGAAAGAAGAGTAAGACTCATGGTGTAGATCAAGTGATCTTCGATAGAGATGCTAGATCGTAAGTCAAACACAACAAAAAACAAAACAAGAAAGTAAATATGGACTAACAACATAGAGCATATTTGACAGGATTTCACAAGAGAAAGCTTGAGCGAAGAGAAAAGGCTCAAGAGAGAGCGGAAGAGCTTGCCCGTAAAGAAAAGTTGGAAGAGCGACAAAGGATAAGAACTGAAAGAAAACAGGCATTAGAACGTGATATGAAGCGTTTCAATGAAGCCATGAAAGAAATTAGTGGTGGAATAGAGGATAGTGATGATGATGATAACTCGGATGAAGAAGAACAAAATGAAGAAGGAAGTGAGAATGACGATGAGTGGGATGGTTTTGAAGATAGTTCTAAAGGTTCCAACGGAATCTTGAAGAAGAAGCAAAAGTACAAGAATGATGATGGTGAAGTTACAACTGTCGTTATCGAGGATATGGAGTCATCTAGCGTAATTGATAGTTTTGTTGATCTTGAAAAATCAGAAAAAGTGTTGAAAAACAGTATAGATAGAGCCAATGACTATGCTAAGAGAATTGAAGGATTTGAGTCGGCAAAGAAGAAGCAAAAGCAAGTAAAGCAAGCGAAAAAGAAGTTTAGATATCTCACTAAGCTTGAACGATCAGCCCATACAAAGAAAGAACGACTTAGAAATAAGGAAAAAAAATCTAAGGGTCGAGGTAAATAGATATTAAATTAATGCATGTATTACTTTTTTTTTTTTTTATTATTTATTTAGGATCTCATTACATAAATGTTTACTAGATTATTTTTTTTGTTAATTAATCATTTCGAGATGTTATATCTCCAAGTTCTACAGTATGGCTGTTAGGATAATAGTTAGTTGACGATGCTTGTTTGTAATGGCCATCTTTGATTGTCTTAACCCATTCAGATTCGACTCTGAAAAAGATCCAAATCCATCGTCGGATGATTTCCAATACACCTAATAAGAATAATGCAGCTTCATGGTCTGCAAAATGGTACCAATGAGATGATAATTTTAAACTCCAGGTGAATCTCAAAATGTAGTCAATAATTATAGCACCATAGTACCAGAATCTTGAAGGAAAATACAACGCAGATCTTAATCCTCTGTACTTTAAGCTTCCTGCAGAATTGATAAGTTCTAAATCCCAATCAAAACTCACATCCCAAATGAAACTATAAGTCGAGTTAATAAATATTGCTACTATCCACGCATGTTCAAGAAACTCATGAGTAGCTAAGTTTCCTTCTTCATGTAAATCTTTGGAGTGACTTTGTAATAAAGAAGAAATCAAAATAACAGGTATTGCTGATGCATACTTGAAGAAGTTATAAATTGCCAGCTTGTTTCCTGATCTATAATCAATTGCACACTGACGAAGGCGGATCAAGAAAGGTAAACTATTGATAATTGGCACTAAGTATTCACCACCACAAGCTCTGTTGGGCAAGCCAAGACATGACTGGTTTGAGAAAAACATGCAAATCATAATTCCCATATCAACGAAAATCTTGGAATAGGACGTAAGAACATCAGCAAGTAGAATATCTGGTAAACGATGGTCTAGGTTGATGTTACCTGTGCAAATCCGTCCAAATACTGACAAAAGCCTTCGTCTTCCATGATGATGAAAGCCATACCCAGGATAAACAAATACAAATACAAACAAAAGGAATGTCACTAGTGGGAAGAAGTCCGAATGCTGAAGTAAAGGGTGCTTTGAGCTTTCATCTCCACTTATAGTACTTAATATACTCTCTGCCGATGACAAAGATTTCCAATAGATTATCAGCGATATAACATATACACCAGTCAATCCAAGAGCAAAATGATAAATAGATTTATGTAATGGCTTCGTATTTGGATATCTAAATAAATATGCTAAGTCAATATGAGCAAGATCAAGAATATGAATATTCAATCCCCATCCCCATACACCAATCAACACTTCCAATACAATTCGGTAAGGAAGAGGGAATAAAGGATCAAAAGTATGGGTTATCTTTGACTTCGATTCGGTATCCATATTAATAAATGATAAATATAAATAAAAAAACAAAAGCAACCGCGGTTGTTTTAATATATCGTGTTCTTGACAGATCAGGTCACACAACCAAATGACACTGGTTCAAACTCAAGGAAAAATACCAAATTCCAAACAGCCAATCAATAGATATTCTAAACTCAATGTCTAAACGCGTTCATCAGTGTTCTATAAAGACTTTAATCCTTAATACAAACGCATTTGCGCAACTAATATACACCTGTTCAAAAACTCTTATACTTGTTACATTTGTTTTTGGTTCATGCGCAGTGCATACCTACGATGGAGTGGTAAGGGCATTATTACCATATGCACATGCAACGGACGAGGAATTAAAGCGTGTTTAAGTTAACCACTAAATAGTAAGTTAAAAAAAAAATTAGCTACTGTAAAAGTTTATATGTTACCAGGTGAGGATAATAAGGAACATTTACAAATCAAAAAATTTATAGGTTCATTTGCGATTCTTGAAATTACAAGATTTATTTGGTGATCTAGTTAAAACTACTTAAACAGTTAGTATGTTGGAGAAATAGAAAAGTCTACTAATTCCTTAAAACATTATGTCAGATTTAAAGCTCGAAAAGTGGTTCTAATCAATGCAATATGGAAATCAAAGACTTCCATAATACGATTCATGATTAGCATGGAACACTTTTTGTTTCATCAGAATAATTACTGAAGGAATTACGACCAATACTCATAGATATAGTTCATACATCTAAAAAAGTTAGTACAAAACGTTTCCAAATTGGTTAAACGGAATACCATTTAATGCGATCAGAATTTTCAGTGTGTTGTCGAATCTTCAAAGCATTGTAGCTAAGATTGGGGCGACAGCTAGTCATCCTTACATTAAATAGTAATGAAAAATAATTGCAACTTACTACCAAAACCTGTATAGAATAAATAAATAGATAGTTAGGAATCAAAGTTTTTTTCTGCTATGAATTTTTTTTATTGTGGCAGGGCCAGTTTTCTGGGTAGGGGTATTACTGAGTGAGCGAGTGGTTTGGTTTTGGTCTGCACAAAGTACATATTACCCTACCTATGTGATTTTATTATTGTTCAATAACGAGGTCGTTGAAGCTGTTTGATAGATTAAACAACTGTTTGAAGTGTTATTTCCTGCTTTTGATCAACATCACCTGCTAGCCGAATATTATTAAATAGAAATTTCGACTGGACAAATATCGATACCGATATAATATACAGTAAGAAGCTATTAATTCAATTGGTTTTGGAAAGGAATATTGTTAGTTGCCATAAACGTTCCAAACGATCGTGATTAACAGTAGTTTATAACGTGCGCGCCCGCGAAAAAAATAAAGAATCTCGAGGATAGATCAATTATTCTATTTTCGATTTTCATTTTTTGACTAACTTGTTGGATCATTTTATTCCTGTTTTGTTTCTTTGAAATTCTGAAAGTATAGTGGAAAGTTTTACGCGCGCGTATATCGACTTCTTGGACTTCTTTCATAGTTCTGGATTATTTTGAATACTACAACAGACGGATAATAAATAAACGCCGACATGGATGGTGAAGACGTAAAAATGCAGGTTGATCAACCTAGTGAAATTACTGAAGAAAATGTTGATGTCAAGCCAGCTGAAAATGGAGAAGCAACCACTGTCCCAGTTGATAGTGCTGAATCTGCAACTAATGTAAATGGAGAGCAACAACAATCTGTGCCAGAAAACTTACAAGTCGAGATACCAGTGACTGATCCCGAAACTCTTCAAAAGCAAATTGAAGAAAAGGCTCAAAGATTCTTAGCCAAGCAATTATATCGAGTTATTATTCCTTCTTATGCTGCATGGTTTGACCGAGAGTCCATTAATGATATTGAACGAAAATCTTTGCCAGAATTTTTTAACGGTAAAAACAGAACCAAAACACCAGAGGTTTACAAAGAGTATCGAGATTTTATGATGGATACCTATAGATTAAATCCAACTGAGTATTTGACTGTTACCGCTTGCCGACGGAACTTGGCTGGTGATGTTGCGTCTATCATGAGAGTACACGCGTTCCTAGAACAATGGGGATTGATCAACTATCAAATTGATCCCGAAACTCGTCCTTCTTTAGTTGGACCTAGATTCACTGGACATTTCCAAGTTATCTTAGATACACCTTTGGGATTACAACCACTCGTCCCTGTCAAGGCCAGTGTACCCGCTGATCAAATCCTTGAGATTGCAAACCGACCAAAGCCAGAGGATGAACAGACTCAAGTCCAAGCAGAGATTAAACAAGAAAGTGATAAATTCAACCCTGTCAACTTGGAAATTCGTAAAAGTATTTATGACAGTTCCGCTGACGCAGCTGCTTTAATAGACGATACACAAAGAAAGTTAAATGCTGTCAATACCAGAATTTATAACTGTATTACAACTGGAGAAGATGTCACTAAGGTAAGATATCACAATTTACAATCAAAGCAAGCTGTTAGTGCTTTATGTTTTAAGAATGGACTATTTCCTTCCAACATGCAAAGTGCAGATTTCATTAAAATAGAACAAGATTTAGCAACAAATGCTGTATGGTCAGACCAAGAGGTATTATTATTATTAGAAGGAATAGAAATGTATGATGATGATTGGGATGCTATCGCTTACCATGTTGGAACCAGATCGAAGGAGAGTTGTGTGACAAAGTTCTTGCAACTGCCTATTGAGGATCCTTATCTCACATTCAATGCTGAGACTAAAAAGCCACAAATTAATGGAACAACCCCGTTACACACAGTTGCTTCAAGTGTAGAAAAGCTTTTGGCCAATTTATCTGCAAGTTCTGCTGATGGTACTGCTGCTCCTCTTGTTAAGGAGAGAGCGTTAGCTGCTCAGTCTAGTGAACAACAGCAACAATCTGAGTTGGTTCAACAATTAGTTCAAGCCGAATTACAAAAGGTTCAGATCAAATTGAAACGTTTCGAAGATCTCGAAACCACTTTGAGAGCAGAACAAAGAGAACTGGAAGAAGCTAGACAGCAATTATATTTAGACAGACTTGCTTTGAAAGCCCAAGCCGATACAGTCTTATTGAAATTAAAACAGGCTACTGCTACTTCTGGTCAAGAAGCTGTGGACTTGGCTTCTGAGGCTGCCATCATAGCCAGTCAAAACCCCAAGCTTACTTCCGCCAGTGGCTCTAGTGAGAATGTCCAAGGTATTAAGACTGTCAAACCTTCTCTTAAACCTATTAGTTTGGACACACCCCAAACTTATAAGTTCTGGTCTGCTTAAACAAGATCTAGCCACCATTGTTATATTATTTTTTTTCTATTATATGTAAATGCTCATATAATTATGTATGTTTAAATTAATGTATTTCAAGTTTTATTGATCGACATTGTATTTTGGAAATTCGCACGAGATCTCTTTTAATTATAAGGTTGACGTCGCGCTTCTTGGGGTTAGGAATCTGCGCCATTGTTTATCTAAAGCCAAGTTTGATCGATCTTCGAAACTTCAACTTATACATTTAAGTAGGTATAGGAACGTCCAACATTTCTGTGAATCATAAGTGACTATGGGGTTTGATAAGTGTTGGTTGGTATATTGCATTGTTGCAATTATTGCATTTGATTCGGTGGCATGTCATCAGAAGGTTTTCAAGTTGTCGAGAGAAACTGATGAGGTGCATCAAGCTTATATCCATTCTCAAGACCATTCTGAAGTCCTGGGTCCGCTCCTCTATGAAAACGGTATATATAACTTGAAAACTATAGGCGATAATATTAATGCAAGTTTTTATTAAAGATTATATGTCTTTTGTTATATCTAACTGTTAGCGATGTCGTGTTGTTCAGGACTTGAACCAATTGATTTCCTCGAACGAAATTTCTGACGAGGTGTCCACTATTCAGAGCTTGTTTTCATTTTTATTCCCATTTGGACCAGGTATCAATGCTTTATTGGCTACTACGTATATTTCAGGTCTTCCAAATGTTTTCTTTGTTCTTGTAAGTATCCTGGTGTTAATTAATAATTGTGATATGACAATACTAAAACCAGCTCCCTCCCATTAATTCGAAATACCTCTCAATCTTGATTGCTTTTGCAGCAGGAGGATTGCTAGGGGATATATTCTTAAACATGATACCTCAAATATATTTTGGAGAAGAAGAACACTCTGGAGTACAATTCATTATACATGATGAAAAGAGGAACGCTATTTTAGGGATAGCAATGTTTATAGGTTTTACTCTATTTGTAGTTATGGACAAAGTTTTGAGAATCATCGGCATCGGTGAGCATAATCATGGCCATGGACATGATCATGCCCACGACCACGACCATATCCATAGCCATGGGCATGGGGAGATTAAACTGAATGTGTCTACTGGCTCTGAAATATCCGATACAAGTGGTCTTAAAAATCGTACAAAGGCTGCTGTGGATGAAAAGGCTACTGTTAAAGAAGTTAAAGAACACTCCACATCTGGACCATCTACATCAACAATTCTTTCTGCTTATATGAACATGATGGCCGACTTTGTACATAATGTCGCTGATGGTTTAGCATTGTCATCTTCATTTTATGTAAATACTACAGCAGGCGCAACAGGATGTTTAGCGATGTTCTGTCACGAAGTTCCTCATCAGCTTGGTGATTTCGCATTGCTCATTCAAGGTGGTTTCTCCAAACCTAGAGCTTTAAAGGCCCAAATGTTCACCGCTTTTGGTGCCTACTTGGGAACTTTCTTGGGGATCTTGATTAACAATCTTGATTATTTATATGAGTTTCACCCTGAAGATGCTACAAATAACTGGGCTACTGGAACTGGTATTTTTGGTACTAATGTGAGTACTAGTGATTTGGTATTACCTTTCACTGCTGGTACATTCTTATATATAGCCACAGTTGGGATAATTCCCGAAGTCATTGAGTCTGAAGAAGATTCTTTACTCTCGACTGGACAAAAGATCAAAAAGACCGTGTTTCAACTTCTGGCTCTATTAGGTGGTATTGGACTAATGTTTGTTATATTATGGGCTGAATAAACGGGCCTACTGTCTAACCTATCTGGCTGTATTTCATTGGGCTTACTGTATTTATTAGAGTTAAAGGGATTATATCAGAAAAGTTTTATTAACAAGATTTATTGAGTCTCAATAAGTTGCTTGTTATAAACGTACCTGGTTACTGTAAAAATAATATTTAACATTGAAAGAGAGATAGCCGTGGTGTAACTTACCGGAACTTACTATAGCTTGCTATTTTTAACAACCCTCAGTATTACAGCAACGGTGTTTCTGGTTATGCCAGACTATAAAATAAAATAAATCGAATTCTATGCAAACGATGCAATGGTCGTATCTTACATCAGGTTACATTTAATGTTGTATTATTTTATTTGTTTGCTGTATATAATTATATACATATATTATATAACCTACTGATAGTTCAATCGTGCATAAAAAATATCTGAATATACAGTAAGTCAACCTACCACATGTACTCACTACTGTAGCCATGATTTAATTATTAGAAGTAAGGAGTCTCTACTTTTGATCCATGCCATTGAAATAGTTAGTCGATTATTATTTGTTATTAAAAGAGACAGTGGATTTGTAACAAGCTTTCCTCTAACGCAGTAGCACTGTCTAGTAAGGTATGTAAGGAATTGTCTCCAGAGTAAAAGATGTAGGAGTAAAATAAGGGGGAGATTTGCTGTAGAAGCAAAGTACATTTAACGGCATCAGCCATGTGGCGTACTTGAATATCATGTTGATAGGACAGCCCAACTGTTGTTATTATTACGCAAGTACAAGTTTGTACATAGGAGGTGGAAAGGACTGGTTTGGAGCTAGGAGGTTAATTAATTGCAGAACACAGCATGGCTAAAACATCCGCTCTACTGCTTTAAATAAATAACTAAAATAATAAATAAATAATATAATATTATTACAATTTTGAATTCACACAGTCGCACCTTTTGGCTTATTATTAACCCCCTAGTCAACTAGCTGTCTGCTTTTCCTCCCGTCCTTAAATTCTGCCTTAAATAATAATATCCTGCTTCCGCTGTTGAACTTTTAAATAGAATAAGTTGCAACTACTGAGGTTTCGATTGAATCTCATAACCCAAGTTGCTTTGGGTACACATAGAGACAAAGATTAGAGTCAGTCGCCTTCAAAAAAGACGATTGCGTTGATGTGATATGTTTCCTGGCGTTAGTTCCACTTGTTAGAGCAACCGAATCTCTAGTGAGCGGGTCTCGTTCTGAAGTTGGTAATTGTCTCATGGATTGCGAGGACAGCCGAGTTAACTGGGCAGTAACAATCATACCCGAAACTTGCAGGTACAATTAGTTCCCCTGCATAAATGCATAGAAGAGCAAGAAAGCTGTGGAACAAATTATAGAACATTTTACATATGTCAACCATCAAAGTAAAAAAAAAAATAGTATTTAGGTACAACAGTGTTAATTCAACTTATAATCATGTCTGGAGGATTGATAGGTTTTACGTGTTAATGCTGTAAACTTAGTTAACCTGGAATTTAAGCGCCTTGTTTCGGCTTAGAATAAAGGGTTTTTGTATGTTTGCACTGAACCAAGGTATATGTTGATATGTTGATATGTTTACATTATCCTGTTTGTAGTTTCTGGTAACTTAATTGTTTATAGATATTACTGTTCTCGTTACCTATGGGGTGTGTATGTTCCAACCAAATAAAATACTACATTTTTTTGGAACCTTGCCATAAATCCCAAATTTTGTATCAAGAGTTGTGGATTATAATTTTATTACATACAGAAATTATAATTAAACTAAATTGCTCGCAACAATTATGAATATCATCAATAGACTAAACATAATCTGAATTGACCAAACATTTCAAATTACCACAGCCAAATATTAGAATTATATATACTACATACATAAACTAGAACATAAAACAAAATTCTGAGTTATAACGTTCGAATGTAAACTATACAATACGGTTCCCTGCGGACCATATAGTACCAAGCACTGTGTCAGATTGAGAAGGTGGGCAAAACGGCGGTGCATCTCCACTTGTAAAACAAAAAAAAAAAAAAAAAAAAAAAAAAAAAAAAAAATGGAGGGGGGGTGAAATAAGAAACTATCCAGAACAACCTAACATTAAAGGCAAAGCAGTTAGTGTGTAATTGTGATGGAAATACATGGCTTAGTTATCACACTTCATGGAATTAAGGTGTGATTATTATAGGCTCAAGAATTTACATTAGTGAACTCTAAGTAAGGTTATTTACAGACATACCAATCCTATCACAACAATCGAAAAAAGAGATGATATGGTATATTACTTAAAACTAGGACCTAGATCGCTGGACCGGATCATACCAGATTATACAAAACATTTAAGGTTATACAATTAGTTGTAAAATATGGCTTTGGCAGCCGATACACAAAATACAATTAATACTACATGCAGTATCTCTCGACAAGAGATCGACTTCCTGACCAAATATATGGAGCCAATTGATTCCAAGTATATGACCTAACTAAATTAAACTAACTAAAGAATGTAATATTAGCAAATCAAAACATGATCGTTATCATCAAACGAGACCCAATTTTTATTTCTCAATAGGCTTTACCAATCGGCACACTGGTTGCCATAAAATTAAACTGCCAAATATTGATAACTATTAATCAGACTTTCATTTTAATCTGTCAATGGATATCTACCATATGCTCTAGAGAATAAAATTATACTATTCATGATGGAGTTTAGGAATCTTAAAGGTGGGAGTTTCTTTTTCAGCATTACTTGACATGGACTACAAGACATCCCAATCTGGAAAGCCCTAATCGACTACCACGCCCAAATTCAACATCCACCATTCCTGTATGGGTCTTTGTTTGCATTCAACAGGTTGGAGTTAACCAGTTTGGCCTCTATACAGTTGCTTTTTAACCATGAAAATTGCTTTTTCCACAATCCTGCTGCAAAACAATGTTTTTTTCTTGTTCCTGTGGATTAGGGCACAATGATCTCTCTGTTTGTTGTAAAACACCATTTACTCACACAACACAAATACTGCAGTGATATACCTGTTTGCAGCTCGAGGTCTTTTTTGGTCGGTTAAAAATATGTGCTGACCGGCTGGTGTTTTTCCCTCGCATCTGTGGTCGACGTCAACCTCTTTTTTCTCTATCTTTTTAATTCTATTTTCTTTCTTTTCAAATTTTGTTATTTTAGGGAGTTTCTGCCTATTTGTAGAATCTTTGTTATTTTATAGAAATCGGTGAAATAACTTGAACTACTTTAGCACGCCTCGATACAAGAAATTATCCACACACAAGCTACGCTGATAGCTCATTCGTCGACAAGGAGGACTAAATCAGTAGTAGATTGGATCTAAATCAGTTTGATCAAAGCAATCTTTTGACATTTGACTTGATATTCTCACAAGAGCAAAATTTCCAAGTGGAATTCTTAGATTTATTGGTGTGTATTATATTATTGTATTGTATCTCGGGCTTGAGGACAATATATACCCTGAGCAGCTGGTTAAAAGAAGCACAACACTAAGCTTACATATACACTAAAAATAAAAAAAAGTCTGCGCCCTATAAAGCTATAATTTTACGATAAGAGAGAAATAAGCTGTTCTTTAATTAGAACTGACCCCTTCAATGAAATTGATAACTGACGTTAGAAATTGACTACAAAAACTCTCATTATTATTTAACGGCTCTTATCATCGAGAAGCTTATTTGATACCCTATATATGCATTGAATATTGGACTATATAAATGTTTGTGACAAAACTATTTAAAGCTCTAATATTGGCAAAGTTTGCCTATGCACAGATAGATGTTTGCTCGTCTCAAAACACCGGTTCCGATGGACAACAACATGTCAGCGTCTATCAATCCAATGGATTGTGCTCCCAAACTTGTGCTGGATATGCTTATGCTATTCTACAGGACAAATCTTGTTGGTGCTCTAATTACACTCCTGCAGAATCTACAAGTCTTTCTAGTTGTGATGAAGGATGCCCTGGTTATACTCAAGACAAATGTGGAAATCTACAAGAGGGCCTCTATGCCTATATCTTACTGGCCACCCCAAGTGGAACTGAGGGGTTGAGTTCTTCATCTGCTGCTTCTAGTACATCTTCAAGTAGTTCCTCATCCCCTTCAAGCCCAAGCTCTAGTACTGATACCAGCTCCACTGGAAGTAGCACCAAAACAACATATAGTGCTTCGACTATGGTTAATTCAGTTAGTTCAAGTAGTACAACCAGTACAACCAGTGCAACCAGTACATCCAGTACATCCAGTACATCCAGTACATCCAGTACATCCACTTCGACAACATCGACAATACAGACCTCATCATCGTCTTCAGTAACTTCTTCAAAAATAACTTCAAACAGTAGTCCATCGTCGGCAAGTACCAGTTCAACGATACCATCACCAGCATCCTCTACACAGACGACGCTGTCATCAGTTATTTCATCGTCATCAAAGCCATCTTCATCAGACTCATCGTCGTCTAATCCGTCATCTAGTGCTTCTTCTACGTCACCGGATTCTGAAACTTCTTCTACTTCCAATTCAGCATCGGCTGCTAGCGCTAGCTCAAACCAAAATAGTGAACCAACAGAGCAGAAGAAAAACAGTTCATTCTGGGATAGTAAAGGCAAAGTTGCCGGTGTGTTTACTGTTGTTGCTTTAGTAGGATTACTTCTAGTTGTCTTGCTTGCAATGTATTTGTTCTCTTGTATGCGAAGACGATCGGAAGCCAATGGTATAGCTAGTCCGTCTGGTTCTTTTTCGGATGGTTCTAGATTCCGAAGTGGTGGTAATAATTCCCCAACTACAATACTAGGAGGTGGAGGTGCTGGTGCTATTCAAAGAGATCAATCAAATGCTACTACATTGGCTGGGTTAAGTTATGATGAAAAAGCCCGAATCGACAGTGGAACAATTATTCCAATTGTCGATCAACGGCTTGATCCTGGCCAAGTCTATTTTAGATGGCATGAGAGCGACTCAAGACGAAGTCTACATGATGAACTTGACTATTCAAGGCGGGTTTTACGAGTGGCTAACCCAAGTTATGAAAGAGATAGTGTTGATCTCGACAAATAATATTCAGTCTCTGAAAGAGATCAAAGTACCTGTGCATATTTTTTATTATCTTTTTTCTTTTAATCTCAAGTTTATTTTATCTTTTTTCTAATGATTCGGTCATTTTATTCGGTATTTTATGTTTTATGATGAGTGTTTACTGATACTTCTTATTACGATTGGAGAAGTATTGTATACATTTAGACTGAATGGTATACTTCCATTATTACTATTCAATTACAAATATGTTGCATTATGTTTTAGAAATATTTAATAAAGTTCTATTATGAATACGTTTTTCTGTTGTGAATTCGTTGTACTATCGAGGCGTAATGCCCAATGCTTGCCGCGGTTCAGCCGGATCCATATAGCCATTGTTTGGAGTTGTTGTAAAATGATCGACAATTGATTAACCTGATACAATTTTGTATGTATGATTGTTAACTAAGCCCTAATAAGAATCTGTAACTATCCATGCCCTATCTAGCAGATACACTAGTTATAGTATGGTGCCTGATCCTAAAAGCAAGCAAGGCAAAAAATATTTGACCGGTATCCTCGGCGGCTTTTAAGAGCTGCTTACACTACAGTCTAGTACCTTAGGCAAATGTACTAATTTGGTCTATCATGCTCTGACCAACTAAGACATCAAACTACAAGTTTGTACCCAAAAAAAAAAATCATACAACTTTGATTTTATAGCTGATTGTATAATTCTACACAGACAATGCGTACATGTGATTAAAAAAGAAGATCAAAAAAATGGACAAGTCCGGATTTGAACCGGAGATCTTTTCCATGCGAAGGAAACGTGATACCCCTACACCACATGCCCAAGTTAATCACCTAAATTGAAAAACTAATATAGATAAATGTCATTTTCTAGAAGAACGGTAAAAAGTTGCAAAAAAGTTGCCAAAAGAGCTGCCAAAAAAACCTATTTTCATGTTCTATAGATAAATTTGACATTATTATTATTATTATTATTATTATTATTATTATTATTATAAAACCTATTGATTAAAATTAAATTAATACATGCTAATTGAGATCTTATATACTAATTTAACTTTAGTTTTGTTGATATCTGACTCGTTTAGGTTTCTTCAACCATGTCCGTGGCACTGATACTCAAGGCTGAGATTTTCACAATCAGCATAATGAATTGATAAATATTATTCGTTTTATCATTATAACTACGTATTATATTACTTTGTACTGTTGCCCTTGCGTAGAATCACACAGTATAGCTGGTTTGTTGGAATGAAACTAAGAACTAACAGCCGCACTACCCTAATATATATACATAAAATATATTGATAATCAATGAAAAAAAAAAATTAGACATTTTGATAGATCTATAATATTTCGGAAATTCAAAATGCCTGGAAGAGAAACCACTGAGGCCCCAGCTGAGAATGCTGATATTACTATGTCTAACACTGGAGAAACCTACAAGGATCCTGAAAAGATCGTTATTGTAAGCATACTAATCCGAATCGAATAACAATAATAGTCAGAAAAGCTAATTTATAGCTCCCTGGTGCTTCTGAAGATGGCACCGCTGTCTCTTTTCAAATTAAGGAGGAAGACCATACTCTTGGAAATGCTTTAAGATATATTATTATGAAGAAGTAAGCAGAATGGTAGTTTTTTTTTTTTTTTTTTTTTTTTTTTTTTTTTTTGCTGAGAGTAATGCTAACATTTAGTCCTGATGTTGAGTTCTGTGGTTACTCGATACCTCACCCTTCTGAAACTAAAATGAACTTGCGAATCCAAACTTATGGAGATATTACTGCTATCCAAGCTCTTAACAAAGGTTTACAAGATCTTGTTGACCTTTGTGATCATGTCGAAACTGTTTTTAGAGCCAAGGTTTCTGACTCTGATTACTCTACTGAAGAGCCAAACTAAAATTTTTCATTGTATTTTATCGTTTATTAGTTCTGCTTTGATGCTGGACTAGAATCTCTATTTATTTAGTATAATAAAGACTGTTTCTCAGATTCATTATTCGTTATATGTTTCTTTATGTTGCAAATACACTGCAGAACAAATCATTCATTCCAGAGTATAACAGGCATTATTTTAACTTTTTCATTAGCCTTATTATTATAAACCTAATAATATAATGTATTAGGAAATATATCATTCAATTTTTTATTGTAGGATTTCATGAACACTGACACTAACTGTCACTGCCATACAATATTTGTTCGTAAATGTTGCACGCAGTTGTTATAGCGCCTCAGCAAATACCGTAACATTGCATTGTAGCTTAATTACACGCCTACTGTAGGCTCTACCATTTATTTTTAGTCCATCCTTTTGTCGTTTCCAACAGTTATTTCTAGAATCGCTCGACGCGTAATATGGACTTTCTAACTCGGACTATTGGGACACTCACTGGTTCTAATACCCCATTTACTATTGGGGACAGGATCAATGGGAATGCCATAGACAGTGATTACCCCTCTATATGGGCGATTCACGATGGTATTGTCAAGGTATGTTTATTATACTTCGTATGACTTCTACTGAAAAGTCTTTTTTTCTAATCTTTTAGAGTGATGGATCAAAGTGCACATTATTTGTATTTGATAATAACAATCCTAGTGCAAAAGGTAGGCTTCCATTAGCTAAGAATATGTTGCAGAAACTCAAAATCTTGCGATTGCCAGGTATTCTTAAAATTATAGACTCATACGAGGTAAGCATTTTGGTTCACTATGAATAATAAATACTAATAGATAGACTGACTCCTCAATTATAATTGCAACAGAAAAATGTCAACCCCTTTATCAAGTGGTGAATGATCTAAATGCAGAGACTAAGCTCTGGGGGTTGAATGCTGTCCTGCACAGTATTGCAACCATGGAAGATCAAGCCTCTCATGTCCATGGAAACATTAGTCTGGGATCAGTGTTTATCACTGAAAATGGAGAATGGGTTATAGGTGGATTAGAGGTATGTTCTCAACTCGCCCAGACTCGTCTAGATCAGGATGCAGCACTTTCTGTGTACGGATCAATTTTACCAGGTTCAGGCTATACTGCTTCTCCAGAGGTCAATCAAAATGGGTGGCAGGTAACTCAAAGAACGCCTTTTGTCATAGATTCCTGGCAGGCAGGGGTGTTGATATATGAAGTATTCAACGGACCGGTTGTTTCTGTGGGTAGCTCTACCAAAATTCCTCCAAACTCTAGAGGAAGTATCCCCTCTACAGCGCTTTGGAGTGTACAAAAGGCTTTGGCTAATAATAACCCAAGGCAACGTGCAAAGATTTCTAAAGCGTTAGAAGTTCAAGGTGCTTTTCAAAGTGTCCTTACTGAAATCTCTAATAATTTGAACCATCTCACTATTTTTACCGAAGCCCAATTTTCAGAATTTTTAGAGCATGTCAGTAGTTCTGGAGCGAAATTACCTATTTCATATCTAAATGGTAAACTTTTACCAGAACTAGTGAAATGTGTTAATCTTGGAAAGGGAGGGTTACGTGCAATTACCATTCTTTTTGATTTAGGGAAACAGCTTCCTGAAGATGCATTCAAGACCAGCATGTCTCCATTAATTGTATCTTTGTTCAGCTCTATGGATAGGGCAGTTAGAATGCAACTTTTACAAAGTTTACCGGATTATATTGGTCTTTTAGATCCTAAAGTTGTTTCCAACAAGATCTTCTCACAATTTGCTACGGGTTTCTCTGATAGCGAACCAGCAATCAGAGAACAGTCTGTAAAATCTGTTTTGAATATTATAGATAAGCTTTCTTCAAAGCAGATCAATGGTGAGCTCCTTCGAATTTTAGCTAAGACCCAAAATGATCAGATCCCTGAAATCCGTGCTAATACTACGATTCTTCTCGGACGAATAGCGAAGATGTTCTCCAGCTCCACGCGCTCTAGTGTACTGGTTGCTGCTTATTCTCGAGCTTTAAAAGATTCTTATATTCCTTCTAGGCTGGCTGCTTTGTTGGCAATTAGCGCCACTTCAGATTTCTTTTCTCCAGAAGATTGCTGTTCCAAGCTCTTAGGTCCACTTTGCCCATCATTATTGGATAAAGATAAATCAGTTCGAGAGCAAGCAAGTATCACTTTAGACTTACTACTCAAGAAGATTAAAATTGCTAGTAAGGCTCTGGATGACAAGGTGATTGAAAGTGGAGTCACAACATCTCAGATTTCAAATGGATCCGAGTATTCTATCGGTGGGTTCTCTTTTTCATTTGCGGATACCAAGTCTAATGCTGAACCATCAAGGACTATGTCCGCTCCACCTCCTCGACAGCAGGAAGCTCCTGCTAAAACGGTCAGCTCTTTTTACTCTGGGACTTCTGCACTGTCTACAAATGCTATAAGCAATGACAATGAGTCTCATTCTTGGGATCCTAAAGATTATGATGAAGAAGATGGATGGGGATTGAATGATGACGGTGATGATGGCTTTGGATTTACTGAACAGCCAGAACCAGCCCTTCCTGCAAAACCTAGTGTCAGTACTGCCAGGTTTAGTTCAAAATCCAAAAGCTCTAATATACTGGCATCAAATACCAAAAAAGTATCAAAACTATCATTAGAACCCACAGAAGACCAAGAAGCTGATGAGTGGAGTAACTGGGATTAGATAAGGTATTGTAATTGATTTATATAGTTATATATATATATATATATTAGCTTGCCCTCTATACGGCAACTTTACAAATAATTTAAAAAGGGATTATGGAAAAGAAACAGCGAATGCTACATATAAATATGTCAGATTTAGATTTTGGCTTTTTTCGGTTTTAGTTCGTCTTTCTTAGAATCGTCTGTTAGAAAGAGGGGCAGAGTTGGCACCACTCTGACTATTACGGTTGAAACCACCTCTACCGCCATTACCGCCTCTGTAACCGTTTCCACCTCTGTAACCACCACCGTAGCCTCTACCACCGTAGCCTCTGCCATTACCACCGTATCCCTTAGGTCTAGCCATTTCAGCCAACTTGGGATCGATGTTTTGCTTGGCTTCAGTCAAAACAGTAACAAGGTCCTTGGCTTGCTTCGAGTTGTCTTGAGTGAAGAGAGTAATAGCAGTACCCTTTGAACCAGCTCTACCAGTTCTACCAATTCTGTGGACGTAATCCTCACTATTGGAGGGGTAATCATAATTGATAACGAAGTTAATACCCTTCACATCTATTAAGTTAGTACAATGAACCACAAAAAAACATATTTTTTTCACTTTTAAAAATATTATCTGTTTAAATAGATAAACCGTGAAACGACAAAAGCAGCTAAAGAAAAAACAATGCTTCTAACGATGAAACCGATACGAAGATACAACATAATACGTGTATTCGTACCCAGAAGTTCACCTTCTTAAAATCACTTGGATTGCAACTCAATTTAATTCCAATAATCACATTCCTCAGTTGTTTATCAGAACCAACCCTCACAACAATAACAACAAAGGAATAAGCAGATGAAACATAAAACATTAATGCAACCCAAATAATATGCTCTCATAAATAAAACAAAAAAAACTCATGCACTTTTTTTTTTCCTTTATTTATAAATCTCAGAAGGGGAATCTTATGGGTATCAGTCGGTTATAGGTATTCATGTAGATTTTCCAGGCAATAAGAATAAATAACATCAGTATATAATAAGATCACATTCAAGATTGAATAAATCGCCAAATAGAAAACCATACCTAAAATCGCATAAATCAAAACAATTCTAAAGCCACAAGAATAACAGCCGTCGTCATTAAAATAATAAATAAAAAAAAGATCAAATATACATACCAATACCTCTGGAAGCAACATCAGTAGCAACCATAATTGGGGACTTTCCAGTTCTGAATTCGTTCAAAACCCAGTCTCTCTCGGATTGAGCTTTGTCACCGTGAATAGCAAGAGCGGGCCATCCATCTTGTCTCAAGTACTTAGTGATATCATCTGCAACTCTCTTGGTACCAACAAAGATAAGAACCTTGGATTGCTTATCTTCCATGGCAGTCTCGAGGTGCTTGATCATCTTGTCTCTCTTCTCATATTCAGAAACAACCTCAACGATTTGAGTAATATTGTGAGAAGCAGATAATTCCAAAGAACCAATGTTAACTTGAATGTATTCCTTCAAATAATCATGAGCTAATCTTTGAACTTCCTTAGGCCAAGTAGCGGACCACATTAAAGTTTGTCTGTCAGGTCGAATTTGATCAACAATCTTTCTAATTTGAGGCTCGAAACCCATATCAAGCATTCGATCAGCTTCATCTAAAACAAGGTAAGTGACTCTTCTAAGATTAGTCTTACCACTCTCAAGCATATCGATAAGTCTACCAGGGGTGGCAATACAAATCTCAACACCTCTAGCCAAATCTCTAATTTGTTGACCTCTGGGAACACCACCATAGACACAGGTGTTTCTAATTCTAGAAGACCTACCGAACTTGCTGCATTCTTGCTGAATTTGAACAGCAAGCTCACGAGTAGGAGCAAGTACAAGAACAATGGGACCATCACCAGGAGACAATAAAGGCTGGGCATTGATATGAACAATAGCTGGCAAACAGTAACTGAGAGTCTTACCAGAACCAGTAGCCGCAATACCAATAACATCTCTACCAGATAAAGCCATAGGCCAGCCTTGAGATTGAATAGCAGTAGGATTGGGGAAACCTTGTTGCTTAATCTCCTTCAAGACATAGTTAGGAAAACCGGCCTCATCGAAAGTCTCAACAGGCTTGGGGATATCCTTACCATAGACAGTCATGTTGCTAGCATCTCTGAATTTCTTAACATCTTCCTCAGATCTTTCAGCAACAGAATCTACTTCCTTGTAGAAGTTCTTTTCAAACTTGGGAAGCTTTTCAAGATCAAAATCTTGCTTTTGGAGGTTATCACCAAGGTTTCCACCTCGATCACCACCTCGGAAACCACCGTTTCCAGCACCGTAGCCGCCACGACTACCGCCTCTATTTCCTCCTCTGTATCCACTGCCGTAACCACCTCTATTGTAGTCACGGTTTCCACCGTAAGAGTTTGAGTTTTCGTAAGTCATCTTTTATTTTCTGTTTTTCTGGTAAACTTGAAAAGATAAGTTTGTAAAAAAAAAAAAAAAAAAAAAAATTAAATAGTCTGCTCTATCTTGCCTAATTACCGGGTAACTGCAAATTTATTCCGCCTCACTCATACATATCATTTTACAACGGTGTGTACTGTTACTGTTACTGTTAACTTTTGTTACAGTCCAAATTAAGAACTAGTTAAGTTAACAGTAACCTCATTGCGTAGGTACAAGGAAATTATGGCATTTTATGCAATACTGCGGCTTTATATATCAGTGTGTCAAGTAAATTACAGTTCAGTAGCTTTTAACATCAACTATAGATATACAATATAATGGAACTATTTGGATCAATAATAAACAAAACTATGAGAAGCAGTAAACTTCATTTGTCTAAATATCTGATCTTACTAAAAAATGATGAACCACCACTTGTTAATACAATAACTAGTGGTAAGGAATTAGAATATTAATCAATGCATTAAATAAAAAACCTAACCAAATAATAAATATAGTCTAAAATAAGACTTTTATAGAGCAGAACTCTAATGCATAGGTTGGTATCAAGCCCAATCATTAAATAGAACTATCCTCTTCAACTTTAAAAACGTTATTATCATTAGAATCAGGTTTACTTTCAGATACTTCAGCACGCTTTATACTAGCAGAACAGTTGTGAAAGTCAACCTCGTCATCTTCTTCGTCATCGTCTCTACACTCATCATAATCGTCATTGTTATCATAATCATCGTCTTCATCGTCCTCATCATCAAGGTTGGATAAAAATCCTGGAGGAGGTGGAGTATGATGGACTAATTTTGATAAAAGACTAGCCTTGTCAAGCTTAGCACAACCAGAAGGCTTAGGACAGTTGGCAAATTTCAATGCAACATTCAATATGGGACTTGTCGGAGAATGAGCAGCCAACTTGGAATACTTTTCAATGTCAGCAGACCATGAAGGATCAAGATCAGGGGCAATGGGAGAAGTTTGATAGCTTAGGCCATCTGCAGTATTAGACATAATCTCATCATCAATTGAAGGACTGGTGATGCTTGATTGATAATAAGCCTTTGTATCAGCATGATCTTGTTTAGTAAACAACTTTGATAATATCGAACATTTGTTTGCAGGATGAGACAATTGTTGTTTGTTAAAAGTACATAAATCATCAGTACTTAATGAATTAATAATAGGCATTTGCCCAGGCATAGTAGATTCAGACTGCGAAGCGATAGCGGTAGTGTCTTCACTTGTCACAGGTACACGTTCCCAAAGCATCATGATGAAAAGATTATTATAAGATTGTGAATAGTTTTGGATAGTTTTGAATAGTTAATAAGCTGGGTTATAACAGCAATGCAAGGGAAACGTAACAACCAAATTATTTTTGTACAAGAGAAACGATACAAAAATTGGTCTTCAAAAAAAAAAAAAAAAAAAAAAGAAACAATTAATTAATAATAACAAAAAGCCAAATAAGCTAGACAATTGTCTAGAGACTAGCCATCTTGAATATCAAAAATCAGTGGTTGTTGTACAAATAAAATGAGGTGAAATAAATATATTGGAATTAAAAGTAAGCATTTTTATGAGGGAAGCTATTGGAGTTCTTATATTGTTTAACCTGAAACTCAGCTGTGAGGCAATCAGTGAGTGGGACAATAGAAAAATTTTTGGGTCATTTGCTAATAGCCAGCTAGGCAGTACTTGCTGCTGCACCTAGCCGTTGTCAAACCAAGCTAAACCTGGAACCAAAGTCTAGCACCCGCCGGGGCTTTGCTGCCGTAGGGCAGATCTGCTCCAGACTGAACCCAGTTTGGAGTAGGTCGGGACCAAATCTTCACACTACCAGCCTATAAACTGCCAATTTCAGCGATTTTTTGGGTAGATACTTTGCCCCTGTAGCCCACTGGATCTGTCTGTCACCCTAATAGCAGACTAATAGTTACCCATGCCAGCCCAATTTTTACCAGTACTAGGCGCTAACAAGCTCGTAACATGGCTGCAGCAAGCACTCAAACCAACAGAAAAAATTTTGCGTGCTTGACCTAATTCAGCTCTTCAGTGGGTGACAAGGCACCCAAATTGTGACTTTTCTGGCTTGAACTGGATAAGACCGTAATTTGAAACTCAACGTTATGGGGTAATACCATGATGTTAAAGGTTTCAGTTCTATGGTTTTCTAGTGTAAAAATCAGTCCATCAGTAATGTCCGAGCAGCAATCTCCTCTTTTTGAATACGGGGATACATAGGGTGAGCTGTAATCTGTTGAGAGTGTTTCAATAAATTGTCTGCCGAATTTGTAACAATCATACTATTTGCTTCTTTTTCTATTTCGATATAAATATCTGAATCTTTAAGTCCTTTTTCCTCTTTCTCTTGTAATATATTCTGCCGAATATACCTGATCGATTTAGTAAAGTCTCGGATAAATGATCGGTTTAATGTAGGCCAAGGTACCGGTAAGCACGGCAGATTTAATTAGGCCGGATTTTTTGCTACTGTAACTAGTAACTACTTAGACCACCAAGAGTTTTCCGGAACAAGGCTGCTGCTACACAGGATGTGTGGATAGAACTGAGTTAAGTTAACTTTAACTTACTGTAGTCGATTTTGTCCGGTTGCTATGGTTATTCAGATGCATGGGACTGTTAGCTGTTACTGTAGTAACAGTTAAGTTAAGGAAAAGGGACTGCTACCGTTACTATAGCTACATAATTATTAAGCTACATATATTGCTTAATCTGAGTACCTAGGCAGTTCACCAGTAATTAACAGGCAGACTTTCCACTAAAACGCACCCAATCGATCATGTAGTGTACTGTACCAGATCAGTTTATTTAAATCCAATTGTTTAAAAATGGCTTTTGTTGAAGACCTAGTTCACATCTTACTGTATTGCCAAGCATTGTTAAATTTTTATTTAACTCTTGCAAAGCATCACGTATTCTATGTAATTTAGAGAATGCATAAGGTAACAGTTAACGTAAACTTACTGTCTGTGCCACATTAATGTCAACCAAAGCGCTAGTTGTTGGTCATCCAATAATTGTCAAGAGCCATGTGAAACTTCAGGTAGTTACAGTATGGATTCCATACTATGAAACTTATGGTATCCGAGGAGTCAGTATAAGATTCGGAACCAACACACAAGTAAAATAATGTAGTCTATAACTTAATACATATGAGTGAATTCAAGCTTCAAACAAGCAACCAAGATAGTAATCTTATTCATACAAGCATGAATTAACCAACATGATTACCAACGAACTTCTTACATAGCTGCATGCTATTATGACAACATGTTTTTGCGAGAGAAAAATAAACTGCGTAACTCTAATTTGCTTATATTAATATACTATGATAACCAGATAAGATATGCCAACTAATTATGACAATTAAGCCAATCAATAGCATAGAACCATAGGGATAAGCTAGTTACCAGATACTACAGCAATATATTAAACTAAAAACTTCCTTCAACCAATCCAGAAATCCCAAATTTCCGCAATACAGTAGTACCAGTAGGTTGGTCAATAGGCTATAGCACCTTTAGCGGAACAAATTCCAAGTAAACCATATCCGAACAAAATAATTCTAACGCTGCGAGTCAACTGTTACTGTTGCATGTACAATTCAATTATATAACTAGTTAGTTCATGAGGTAACGGTCAACGTAGTTAGTTAACCAATGAAGGAACCGAACAGTTAACTTACTGTATACAAACTTTCAACAGACCGTAATAGGATGTAATCATTAGGTTAAAAAGTCAATATAAATCGCAGGTAATCGGAAAGCACTATAGCGAGCTCAAAAGAATGTATTCTACATATAAGTTGTTAGTATAAAAAGAAAAGCTAAAATGACAAGGTGATGATGCTACATAGAAACAGTTTTTTTATATGCAAGTTACTATAATCCAAATGGTAAAAGTGGCTAGTCCTTGGAGACAAAAATAGACAATAATCAAGTAGGTAACTTATTCTATTCGTTTTGTAGCTCCGTACCGGGTACCTCTCTACAACTGGTACGCGCTCTTATGGACGGTGAGTATTTCCACTAATACGCTTAGGAAATCGGTGCTACATGCTCCGTTGCATAGAATCCAATCAAATACTTTCAAATTCGCCATAGTCGCATTATACATGAACTCGCTTACAGTAATAGGTTAAGTTAAGTTATCGGTAACAGTAGATACATTTGGATATGCAACTACACGGCTTTAAATGCCTTTAACCGACAGAAGACAGGAGGTCATTTGCTAAGAGCAATTTCACACCACAAAATATCATTAATTTCATGGCTTTACTACCGGTACCGGATGTATTGGGAATCAAGAGGGGAAATGAAAGAGATATATATATAGATACTGGTCATCCACAAAATAAATGGGTTGAAAATTTCTTGCTCTAATAGATTTAATAATCTGGATATATATGTAAACACATATGATATAGTTAAAGTTATTTTGTTTCTTTTCATAAAACATTTTATTTTGATAGTTGTATTGTTTATTTATAAACTTGAATTACAGTCAGTTAAAGCTAACTACAATAGAACCGACATTGTGGAGCACGATAAGCCGCGTAATTCTAATCATGCATTTACCTGCATCCAACTGTGGCTAGCTAACCAATTGGTTCAACTTTTTTACAGTATAAAGTTAGGTTGCTGACTAAAAGTATACAGCATCGATTAAATAAGCAGTTGAAAACTTCCTGCAGCTGCCGATACCGGGTGGGGGTGAAAATTTTTTACTAACTACGACGTAACTTACTGTAACACTGTACACATCTTACTAGTCCTTCCAAGTTGCAACTGTAGAGCCAAGAACACGGGCAAGGGCTTTACCTTTATTTTTTTTTTTTTTTTTGGTTGAATCTCCGCCGGAATCCCATTTGCACTGGGCATCCAGACAGTAACCTGGTAGCCGCACCAGACAAGATCGATATTTTTGTTCGCATTATTTGGCAATCTACAATCTATAAAGTACAAGACTGAAATATTAGTCACAGAAATCCCGAGAAATAGTCCCTAAACCTACAAAGAGTCATAGAATTCATGTATATTCTTGATGAGTTTAGAAAAATGCATTGGATTATAAACAGATGTACAGTAAATATAAAAAAAATTTACAAGGATTAGAAAAATAACTTGCCCCTCAAAATTTAGGAAATGTTTATTAATATTCTTGCCAGTTTTGCGCAAGCAAAACCACTGTGTTTAGACCTTTCGCCGATAACGGAGCTACTTCATGAAAATTTCAACATTAGTTTACTAGCCACTAGCTGGTTATAGTGGGCTGCACTGGATGTATATCCGTTTGCAGTAACCGCCACATCTGAGCACTATTATCGCTAACCAATCATAACTACAGCACTACCGCAGTTGACCTACTAATTGAGACAACAAAAAGCAATGATTGGGATAATTTGGTTAGCACGGGATTTGAGTCCCGGCTAAACTGAGGGGGGTCACATCAAAAATCAGCTTCAACAATGAGTCAGTCTATTTAAACCGCACCAAATCCTTCCCATGACTTTTTTTCTTTTCTTTAACCTTTAACAATTTTATTTTTTGACCTTTTGAATTTAGTTTGACATATATTACAGTTGCCCAAGATGTCTTTCTAAATTATTTCCACAAACCGCGCTATTTTACTAAGAACCTCTCGAATATTAAAGAAACGAATAAATAAAGAGGTCGATATATTAATCGAATATTAAGAATTAACAAATTATTATTATTAAAGAAAAGAATTAAAGTCTGGTATAATCCTAGGACTTTCAGTATAACAACATTCAATATGGTGTCTCCACAAGCGTGCTCTCCCTGTTCTACACAACAATCTAGCTGTTCCTGTTTAAGTTAAGATACAAGAAGTGAAATTATTTGAGTTTTTAAACAAAAGTTACAAAAAAGTTTTTATTTGGTTTATTTGAAATTTTTATTTTGGAAGAATTTATGATCGAAGAAATGAATACTACCACAAAAGTTAATGCTACTTTCTCCGAGATGGAAAAGCCCTACTTCTCCAAGATGGAGTCTGTGTTTGAGAAGTACTCTGCTTCTCAAGCAGCAGCCCAAGACATTTGGTCTTTAGGTTTGGCTAACCCATTATCTCCCAAGTCAGAAGAGGATCCATCCTTTGCTGTTATGGATGTTTTTGGTAAGAGGGGTTCTTATGTTGATCCTCTTGATGCTGTTCTTAGTAACAGTCCTGCTTCTATTGCTACTATTTCTCCTCAGGAATTATCTGTTGCTACTACTGTTAGTAGCAGTTTCTCTGATTATGATCAATCTCCTCTTTTCGAGGATGCTGATCTTGGAGACAGTAACTCTTGGGACTCTTTGTTCCAAGACAATAGCAATGTTGCTTCTGCTCCTGGAATTATCTCTACTGTCGATTTGACCGCCACTACGCAGTCTGTTGTAGTGGACATGACTAGAGATGCTTCTGTCTCTATGGCTAGCAAACCTGTTTCTCCTGTTGAATCAGTCAGAAGCTTTAGTACCTCGTCTGAATCTGGTTCTAACAAGAGAAAGAGAATGGAAAGTCCTCCCGTTTATAATGAAAAGAAGGACTCCCTTGGTATTACTGCTTACAACAGAAAGCCTCGTTCTACTCCTCTCCAGCCTGTTATTGTTGAGGATGACGGTGATTCTGTTGCAGTCAAGAGAGCTCGTAATACTGAAGCTGCTAGACGATCTCGTGCCCGTAAGATGGAACGAATGAGTCAATTAGAAGACAGGGTAGAGGAATTATTGGCCAAGAATACTGAGTTAGAAGCTGAAATCGCTCGACTCCGTAAGATTTGTCAAGAACAATAAAAAAAGTTTTTGATTTTTTTCTGTTTTAATATGTTTTTTTAATGGTTTATCGGTGTTATTTTTATAGTTTACTAAATATTTTTAAAAATATATTTTAATTTTGATTCTAAAATTTTATTTTATTTTTAACTCTAATTAATTTTGTTGTGTCCTAAGGATTGATAAATTATGTTGTCTAAACTAGAATCCATCTGAACCATTAAAGCCAGTAAATCCAGTTACTAAGAATTTCTTATAATACGGTTTCTTGGAGATGGTGTTAGCCCAGTTCCATGCACTAGTTAATCGACCGTCAATACAAGAACCTGCATCATAGAAATTATCAGCACCTGAACCATCAAATGCGTGTCTAAAGAAATCACACAAAATGGTCTTCCTCAATTCTTCAACACTTCCAAACTGAGATTCAATCCATTGATGAACATAAGGGTCTCTAGCAATTCTATCCATATCATTGATAGCAATGTAAACGGGGGTTAAAATTCTTGGTACTTGAAGGTATTTATCTAAAAAGAATAACGCATTAGGAACGGTATGGTCACCTAGATGAACCACACTAGATCCAATCCAGCTACCGGTTCTTTCTTGAGTTCTTCGGATCACATTATGCATGGCCCTTCCAACTTGAGGGCATTGTTTGATTCTATTAAGACCTTGTCCTGTATCTGCCAGTCGGTATCTGTTGTTTTCATTTAGTAAATCGTTATCAGCCAAAGTCCACAACATAAACATATCTCTCATAATCTGGGACCAGAGAGTTAGAGATTGTTTAACATAGTGGTATTGCTTTTCATGGTTATGTGAAAGACGAGCACCTCCTTTTCCATAAGAGATTCCTAAAGAAAAGTCTTTGTCAATCTTTTGCGCATCAAACTTCTCATCGAGAAGCTTAATCATTTGTTCAACAGGGTGTCTGTTTGCTCGGAGATAAGCATGGTAATCACCAATAGAATATAAACTCTGTCTAATCTCTTCTGAACTAATCAAGTTGGAAGAGTATTTTCTAGCCAAAGTCTCGATAGCCTTTTCTTTTCTTCTGATAGCCATCTGAATATTGCTTCTTGACTTTCCTTCTGCTATAACTTCAACAGTAGCTTGGGGTAATAAAGCATCATCTAGAACTGCAAGTGCTTCTTTACTATGAAGGAATCCAAAAACCGTTTTAAGAGGCTTGTATAAATCAAAGTCCATAGACTCTTTGATTTCTGGAAGTCGCGAGTCCATGATCATGTACATAAGTTTTCCGAACGAATCTCGCATTTTCTCGGGATTCATAATCTTGTATCTTCTTCCAATCTCAAAAACATCTTTGAACCATTGTTCATTCTGAGCGAAATCTTTATCTTCGAATAAAGATTGACCAGCTTGCATATTTGTAGCCACCACCAAACCGGCTAAAATAGAGCACATCTCTTTTAGTTGAGCAATTATTTTTCGACTTTTAGAAGAGTATGTTAAAATATCAACCTTATCAGTATATTCTGATACATTTAATGCAGCCTCCAACAGTCTTAATAACTTTCTCTCTTCAGCGTTCAAACGCATAGGAATATATTTAGAATGCTCTTTAATCTTTTGAACTAGTTCTTCGGCAGTTGTAATTTTATCATCACCTCTAGTGACAGCAACATCAGAGTTTACAGCTTGAGAAGATTCGTCATCGTTTTCTAAGCTCTCCTCATCAATTTCGATTTTGTCCTCAGATGAAGTAACAGGTTGATCATGTCCATTACTAATAGTAGATTCAGACTTCAATGGTACTGTCTTATGAGACTTTCTAGTTCCAGTACGATGAAGGTAGTTAAAACAAACTTTACAAAAGTCTTCGTCACATTTTTCACACCTGAGTTCAGAAGGCTGATCTCCACACTCTATACAGAGGCCAAGTTGAGGTGCTGCGACTTCTGGTTCGGTGGTGGTCTGCTCGTAATCGGTTTCTGATTCATCAATATTTTCATCGTCCATGACTGCATCTGGATCGGCTGAAAGCAGCTCTTTTAAAGGTCGCTTAACAGACATATTTTTCTAAAATATGATACTTTTAAAGCTATAGAGTATATAGGCTAACCAAGTTTAAAAGCTGCCAAAGTTCAAATCTTCAGAAAACGATTTCTTCGGTTTTCCGTATACAAATTTTTTTTTTTCTCATTCTTCATAGTACGCAGTTCCACTACATGGGTTAGGTCTTCTAACTTCTCTTAGTATAGTCTCATCTGTTGTAACAGTACTTAAAATAATATAGGCTCAAAAGTTTTGAAGTTAAAAGTTCTTGATCGTAGGTAACAGAGCTTGAGATTATTGTTTCTCTAGAATACAAAGTTCATTTAACAGTTGACGTGGAGTTTTTATGTCAGAAAACTGAGGTTTGCTTACTGACGTTTCGGACATAGTGCCCAAATTCCCTCCAAAACTGCACCTAAATTTACATTGTGTTATCGGGCCAACCTTAATAACTGTTAACCTGGTTTCCAAGCTCATACAGTAACTCGATAAAGAAATTTACCACGACGTCAACTTTTGCACCAGAATCTAACAGTTTGGAGGAGAGGAGAAAGCCACCTAAGCTTTTCCAAACGGGCCTATCATAAATACTGTAAAATAATCCGATAGTTCACAGGTACCCGGATATACTTGAACCATAATAATGAAATTAATGTAAATGTAGGCCTCGACAATAGCATTGTACATGACACTCTGTTAGCAAATAAAATTTCCTTTCATTTTGCTTAGCATTTTGTCGGTCTGTCCGATATGAGTTGCAAAGAATCACATTAAGATATGATATGATAATGTGAGTCCAAACATCGAATCGAAATAACAAAACAAAGAAAACGAAAAATTTTAGTATACAAAATAGAAAAAAAAAAAAAAACAAAAGCAAAAGATTATTACAATTATATATAATTATCATATTTAAAATACAGACCCAGCCGTAACATCTATAACGATTAACCTTCAAAGAATTGGGGTTACATCAACGAATCTATTTGTTGATTTGAAGGTAGACAAATGCACCACCAGCAACAAGAAGGGCCAAAATGAAATACAAGAAAGAAGAAGAACCAGAATCTTGACTTTCAAGACCCTCAGCAACACCCAACTTCTTATCAGTAATAGTAACTTCCTATTAAGCAGTTAGACAATCGGTACAACACATAAACCACCAAAAAAAAAATAACAAAAGAACATCCACAATTACTTACACTTGGATCAGCATCACCAACAAACAATCTAGTAAGAGCTTCGACAGCATCCTCAGAGTGACCAACATCTTCGAATTCTCTGGTACAGTCCTTACCGGCAACGTCACTAATGACCTCTTCTCCACCAGGGTGCTCGTCAATGAACTTAGAGACATCATAAACCTTACCGTTGATGATAACCCACATATCATCTTGCTTGTTGTGCTTAGAGACTTCAGCAAGGGAGATGTATTTCTTTTCTTCAGACATTTTTTATTTCTATCTTTTAATTGTAGACTTTGATGATTAAGTGGGAAAGAAAAGAAACAGAAGAAGTTATCCCACTTTAGATATGCGAAATATTTATCACTTTGCCTGATGCCTTACCGCGGTATCAGCCCTGTCCAAATTGGGTATTAATTCTCTAACCCAGATGACTTTGACGGCTAGTGCCCCTTTATAATCACACAAATTAGAGAATCTTGGGCTTGACTATATTTTCAGTTTTCAGTGGTAATTTTCCGATATAACAATATACAGATTGGTACACCAAACCGAGGCTTACGGTAAGTTAACTTAACTTAAGTCAGTAGAAACCAGGATCAATGTCCTGCCAGAGATAGGAT
This sequence comes from Sugiyamaella mastotermitis, assembly GCA_030572735.1. Taxonomy (NCBI): domain Eukaryota; kingdom Fungi; phylum Ascomycota; class Dipodascomycetes; order Dipodascales; family Trichomonascaceae; genus Sugiyamaella; species Sugiyamaella mastotermitis. Next base: position 88,372 of record JAJMBN010000031.1, read on the forward strand.
AAAGCATGTGATGTCAAATATTTAACCACTTATGTTATAATGCGGAGAGATTTATTTCATTCCGAGTTTTTTCTAATAGGGCTTGGCTGCTAGTGTAATGATCCAAACAATAATTTATGCGGGATATTAAAAAAATTATTCCCTATAATATTGTTATTGTGTATAAGTTAACTTATACTAACTATAGAGATACGGAATCCTCTAGTTTAGGAAGTTAGAAGCGGAATTTTATTTTAGTTGATAAAATTAAATTATTAAATAATAAATACTTGCCAGTAATTGTGTAGTTGATATTTGCTGTTGCTTCAATTGTGAAGAACAATGTTCCGCCTTTTCTCCACATGCGCGGAACAAATATCAAAGTACAAAGTTACTGACGGAGTTAGAGCCTACACAATCATTGGGCTCATATGGTTCAATAAATAAATGTAAAAGTTTATCGACCTTATCTTGGATCATTTCGAATCCTAGTTGGTCATCCGTTAAATGCATTCGAAGGGCAAAGCATGCTGCTTTATAAGTATTGGAATATAGCAGAGTATGATCGGGATTATCTTTATCAACACCTCTACTTCTTAGTTCAGCCATAACAACTCGCTGAATCATATTTTTGGATTTGCTCTCCTGAGTATTACCAACTGCAGTCCGTCTATAAATATCTTTGCCTATAGACGTAGATTTTCTTGCTGCAACCTCAAAGGGAGTTGAGCTTCTGGCTTTGACAATCTTATCTAGAGCTGTCTGTCGTTTTGTTTCTTCAGTTTTGATTTTTTTTTCTGCATCCTCAGTCTTTTGTTGTTCACTTGTAGACACAAGTCTATCCGACAGCTTTAAGAACTTATATGGTAAATCCTGTTCAGTTTTAATTGGGTACTCTTTAATGTTAGCATTATTCCTTGTATCTCCAACTACGGTTCTAGTATGTAATGATATAGGAATAGCATAAACCGCAGGTACTAGATTCACTGAACTTTGACTATCTTCTTCTGCTTCGCCTTCACTAAACCCCCATTCGATGTAGAACAAAAGGTACTCTGGAATTCTTGTATTTTCATCAGATGGTTTATCATTGGTTATAGAAACTTGGACCATCAACCCCAAATTAGATACCAATGAGCTGACCTTTTTAGACGTAGTATAATTTAAGTTATTAGAACAATTAGCAAGGGTTTGAAAGTATGATTGTGTAGTTGACGATCGCGTAACAACGCGTAATACTCCTCCATCCACAAGCCATAAAGGAATACTGGTCGGATCCACATATCCTATACTGGATAGACTCATAGATTTTGCGAATTTACTCAGAGAATGCCTGTGAAAACTCCATAATTCTATATCTGACAGTTGGTCATTTTCCAAAGGTTCAATTACAGGACAGGAAAGTCGTGTTGGGTGATTGATATGTCCCTTCCATATTGGCGTGCCTCCTGCAAGCGACCTTGACATATCTTTTCAAGAAGCAGCAACTTTTTGGGCCATTAATATAATTTCTATGTACCGGGGGATTTGGGCTTTGTAAGAGTGTTGTATAAAGAACGCTATGTGTTTCGTGAAAATAAATCTAACGATACTTCGATCTTTTCTTAATTCAGTAACAGGTTAACATTAGATAAATACAGTGTAGTGGTTTACCATGCGGAGGGTCGAATTAGAGCTTTTCTGGTCCACTAATGCAGCTATCCGCCGCTTAACAGTTAATTAATTGTTCAGCTAACGTGCCTTAACTGCTAAAATTAAGTACTGTACTCCATGTTAAATTGGATTACGTAACAAGAAAATATAAGCAATTAAACTAAAATTAATACAAGAAAAGATTAAAGAATTTATATAAAGAGCATTTAAATTTATAAACCTAGTATATTCAGAAAGTGGTATTTCAGAAACTAAATGTCGTGTACTGAGCTTGTAGCGTGTGTTGTAAGATTAACATCACTGGTTATAGTCCAATTTCAGAGGTCACAAAGATACAACATCAATGGAAGCCATTAAACCGTCTGAATTTAAACCCTTCGAAGTTTATAGGTAATGTATCACTTTTAAGATCTTTATCTCTAGATCGAAATCTTGATAGGACACATAGTCCGTATCTCTATCAGTCCCTATTAGGTTGCATGAACCCACACGATAGATTACGATACTAGTAATATTAGCCACCATTTTGACGGTTGACATTCTAGAACGTCAACTAGATTGCCTAATTATTAGAGAATAACGATATTTTTATTTTATCCACCAAACATCCTATTTATAGAAAGTCTCATCTGGAAAGCTTAGGTCTGTTAGAGTTTGATACATGCATATAGTAACAATAGACGATCTATAGCTTATCATCTTAAGTGTAACTAACATATGGATAATCTTGGAGACATCTACCCCACCCGTCCATTAAGAGTATTATTACAATATATGTATTATTAATATGATTATATATATTTCATATTTAATTAGTTGCTTATCTATATTATCTTGTAAACAGCCTATTTTGCAGCTTGTCAGTTGATAATGAAAGCAATCGAGGTCCAGCCGAACTCGGTCTGTGAAAACTGGGCCAGCCTTGTCAAAAAATTCCTCTATCTCAGTAAAGCACCACACAGTAGTCACCGCAACAACTATGCCAGCTGGGTTGTTGCACAATTTTTCCCTTAACTTATCTTACTGCTGCATTTTACTCAGACTCTTAAGGTAATTTTCTTTTGATTTCAACTATCTAGAGAACACAGATCTTTCAACTACTATCAAAAAAGACAGATAGGAAGAAGGCAAATAGATTATATTTATTTATTTTAAATCTAAAGGTTTGGATTAAATAAGTTTGAAATTTCTATTTTATCTTTTTATATTGGTTGGACTTTGAGAGACGATAATCAATAGCCAACTTCAATCGGCTGTTGGCTTTTTGTCGTTAATATTTTCATTTTTTTTTTTAAAGAAACAACGATTTTTTATTCTTTTTATATTAATAATTTGAACAATGACTAAGGTTTACTCTGTTGCTAAAGTTTATGCCAATTATAATGAGCGAATGCCCGCTTCATATTGGGATTACGACAATGTTTCCATTCTTTGGGGAAACTTGCAAAACTATGAAATCGTAAGAAAGATTGGAAGAGGAAAATATTCAGAAGCTTTTGAGGGTGTAAACCTTGCTAATAACGGTAAATGTGTTATCAAGGTGTTGAAGCCTGTTAAGAAGAAGAAGATCAAGAGAGAAATTAAGATTTTACAAAATTTGGCCGGTGGCACCAATATTGTAATGCTTTTGGATGTTGTTAGAGATCCATTAAGTAAGACTCCTTCTTTGATTTTCGAGTACGTTAACAATACTGATTTCCGCATCCTTTACCCCAAATTATCTGACTATGATATACGATACTATATTTTCGAATTACTCAAGGCCCTGGACTTCTCTCATTCTAAGGGTATTATGCATCGAGATGTTAAACCTCACAACGTTATGATTGATCACGACAAACGTCAACTTAGACTTATTGATTGGGGTTTGGCTGAATTCTACCACCCTGGTACTGAGTACAATGTCCGAGTTGCCTCTAGATGTTTCAAGGGTCCTGAATTGCTTGTTGACTTACAAATGTATGATTATTCATTAGATATGTGGTCCCTTGGTGCCATGTTTGCTTCCATGATCTTCAAGAAAGATCCTTTCTTCCACGGTAGTTCCAATACTGATCAGTTAGTCAAAATTGCTAAAGTTCTTGGTACTGATGAATTGTTCCGTTACCTTGACAAGTACCACTTGCCTCTTGACAGCCAATATGACAAAGTTCTTGGTACTTATCCTAGAAGACCTTGGCAACGATTTATCACTCCTGAAAACAAGCATTTAGTATCAGACGAGGCTATTGATTTTGTTGATAAGTTGTTACGCTATGATCATCAAGACAGACTTACTGCTAAGGAGGCTATGGCTCATCCTTACTTTGCCCCTGTTAGAAATGGTGAAGCAGGTGCTTCCAAGTAACTAGAGTAGGTTTGAGTTTTAGCATAGTATGATTTCTATTTCCTCAATCTCTTGATAATATGTTATAATTATTTTTATGTTGTTTTAAGTTTACATAGTGTTTTTATTTTTAATGTTGATTGAATGTAATTTTGTTTTCTTTTATTCTTAAAAAAACTTTTTTTCTTAGTTGTACTAGCAACGTTCATTAATATAAAAATCTGAACAAAACTTATAGAAAAATTCGTAAAAAATAAATATATAAAAAATCAATCATTTGATTTTCTTTTCATGCCAAAATTTTAATTTTGTTTCATAAGCTCGGAAATTCCTTTTAACATTTCAGCCAAGTCATATACAGCTTCCTTCTCAGGTCCCAATAATTGCCTAGCAGCTGTTCGAATAAATATAGCAGCCAAAGCATTTTCAATTCTCGTAACTAATTGCTCGAAGAATAACACAAAATCATAGTCTGTATTAGGGATTACTGCTCCAACATTTTGAGAGGTCTTGTTGCTATAATCACTATACCCAGTGATATCAGGCATACCCAAATTCAGAACAGAACAGATTTTTTCAATTCTATTTGAAATAATTCTTAGACGAGTCAACAATTCAATTGTCAAACCACCAATTCTTGCTCCAGTTGCACCAACTGCAAGTGAACCCCTACGATCTGCATTATTTATCAGCTGTTTGGAAACATTGGTAGATGTAGAAGGAGCATTCAAAGCAGATGGAACACCATGAATAGTGGTAGCAGGTTTATTCTCTTCAACAGCTTTACTTTCAAAATGCTTTAGACGACCATTAAGACTATTAGGATAAAGTACATAAATGGTTTCAGGATTTTCTAATCCTTTTAATTTCATCTCTCCCAAATCTTGTAATGTATATCCCTCTGATGACAACTTTGTGATAGCCTTGTGTATTTCAATAGATACATCCTCACCTTCACCATAAGCCTCTGCAATACTGACTTGCTTGGCAACAACTTTCTTTCTAGCCGATTCATATCTTCTAATATCAGATAAAAAGTCCTGAGATACGGTAATTTGACCACCATCTGCAACTGCACTGATTCTTGCGGTTCTATTCACCATGGGACCAAAATAGTCCATTCTCTTGGTAATAATATCGATCTCAGATACAGGCCTACCCCAATGAATACCCATTCGGACAGACAGACCTTTGAAAATCACATTACCACTTTCATCACTAATAGAATGCCCTTCTTTTGATTCAATAATCTCCTCAGGCCAGTCAGCTTCCAGAAGTTGTTTTTGAACACTGAAACACCAACTTAAAGCAGCAAGAGTAGATGAGAACGAGACAATGAAGGCATCACCTTCAGTTTTGACTTCATAACCACCTTCATAGTTAATAGCTCGTCTCATAACAGCATTATGGGTTTTAATAGCAGATCTCATTGCAATAGGATATGTTTCCCATAACAAGGTTGAGTTTTTGATATCGGTAAAAACCATTGCGACATCACCAACTGGAGGATCAACCTCATCACCCAATCTTGCCAAGTAAGAATCTCCAGGTAACGAAGCTTTGCCCTTTCTCTTGCTGACTAAAGGTAGGTAGTTGTCCTCATCAACACCGCCAACTGAAGCGTATCTTCCTCGAGTAGATGCTTTTCTAGCCTTTCGAGGTGTACCCATAGCGATAACCATGACCATAATTTTATCACTACAACCATATGCAATTGCGAAATCTCTTAGCTTTTGAGCAGCAACCATGGTATCATCAACAACCTTTTTAACAATATCCATTGCAATACCATAGCTAATGTATTCCCAAAGTTGCTTACTAGCTAGGATGATATAATCCGACTCATTAAGCTCATATTCAGATATAGATGGTGCACTGTGGATATGAGGTATAAGATTATAGCACCCAATAGCTCTAGACACGTCTAACACTCCATCTAATTTACCATTGCTGGATACAATACCTGCTCCATCACGAATTCGCTCCAATTCTTCTTTAGAAGTTGGGTCATGTCTTGTTGTCAACACTTTGAATTCACCACCAGCTCGACATAGAATAGCTTGAGTATCTCCAACATTAGCAACATAAATCTTATTGCCGTTCACGTACAAAATAGTAGCACACGATCCGGTTGTAAGGTCATCAGGTTCAAGGTTTGCAGCAGTTGAACTTCGATGTGAAATAAACGCTCGAGCAATCTCTTCAGTTGGAAGCATCGAAGTGTTTCCAATTTCCCTATTGGTAGATAAGAAGGCCCTTCTTAAGGCATCAGAGACGCCTTCGTTATCTTTAATCTTCTGGAGCTCATTTGTGAAAATATTACCAAATGTTTCTTGAATAAGCTTAGCAATCTTGTTACCACCTTCACTACGCTTGTTTCTACCATCAAAAAGTCCGATAATAGCCTCCTTCTCGTTTGATCTAAATCGCTCAATAACTAAATCCATAGTAGACAGATTATCTTGAGAACCCAGACTATCGGCCATACCATATCTCATATTCAGAACTTCAGAACCATAAGTACGAACTCTGCAGTTTTCTGATTGATCCGGTACAGAAGGAGTCATAAGTGTGACATCCATTAAGCCTAATACCCGTAAATTATTCAATGGTGTGAAATCACTAAGATCTTCAGACTCTTCACTTCGAGTATGAACACCTTGGTTGCTTTTAATCTCCAATCTCTTATTACCTGAAAAATTAAGATATTTCAGTTCCCGATTGAAATTCCAATTCCAATCATAGGGCCAGTTATTGATATTATATCTCAAATTATTTGAACCAACATCAAAAACTTGGAGATGCTCAATCTTTCCGACCTCAGCTGGAAGAGTATGTAAAGAGTTCGAGTTAACATAGAAAACTCTTAAGGCTCTAGTTCTCTCGAAGTCATCAGACGGCAAACTATCAATACTGTTTCCAGAAAGGTACAACTCTCTGAGTCTTGTCAATCTTCCCAGTGCACCAGCGGGTATATCTACTAAGTCATTGTAAGAAAGATTCAAGACTTGTAATTCATGAAGCAATGTCAGCTCCCTAAAACAATCATCAGTGAATTGATTATCTGCAGCACGAAGTACTGATAAACTCTGTGCCAAAGATAGTCTAGCGCGAGGAGCTGGTTCAGTTTCATTCTGCTCAACTGTAGTTTGTAGTGGAGGAAACATTGATCCTCGTCGCGATAGGCGCTCCTTAGGCGATGGCGCAGAATTTGACGACATGACAGAAAGTCTCCTGTGCTCATCTCTAGTGGTAAGGATCTCATAATTTTCAATCCCACCATTAGAACTTAGGGCAGCCGGAGCAGATTCTACACTTCCAACACTTGCAATATGAAAATCAGGTTTTGGAAAGGACTCCAGTAAGTTAGAAGAAATATTCAACGTTATCAGACTTGTCAGATTCCAGATTTCAGCAGGTAAGGATTTCAAGTTATTTGAATGTAGATCCAGTGTACGTAGTTCCTTCAATTGTCCAATTTCAGCAGGCAAGAAGATCAGTTCATTTCCAACAATACTCAAGTATATTAAGCTTTTTAATGCACCAATGCTTGGAGGTAAACCTCGAAGATGGTTTCTATCTAAAACTAGAGTTTGAATGGCCGGAATTTGGTTGATAAATTCGTCTGTCAAAGCAGTCAATTTTGCCTTTTTCAAGTTCAAAACGGTTAAGTTCTGTAATGGGCTAGAAAATGACAGCTCAGTGATGGGATTTCGGTCAAAATAAAACATATTCAAACTTGCAAATGATTGATTCAACGAGTATACTGAGTTTTTTGAACAGTATAGAATACTCAACTTTGGAAGCTGAGAAAGGACATCAATGTTTTGAAGCTTATTATAACGAACATCCAACTCCCCTAGTTCGATTAGATCTGAGAATGTGCTTGGTAGTTCCTTTGACAAATAGTTATTGGTCATACCTAGCTTTTGAAGAGATTTCAAATTACCAATTTCATCCGGAAGCTCTTCAATTCTATTAAAAGAAAGATCTACATCAATAAGAGTGGTAACTTTGCAGAGTGCTGAATTCAAAGATTTCAGATTATTCGAAGATAGATTAAGCAGTTTCAACTTCCTCAAAAGCTTAATATTATCAGGAAGTGTTTCAATTCTGTTACCTTGAAGGTTCAAACTCACTAGATTCTTTAAATCACTGAATTCGACGTTATCTAGAGTAACTAGGAGGTTACTGGATAAATCCAACTGAGTCAGGTTTATAGCCTTACTCAGATTTACAGGGAATTGGAGGCAATGGTTGTTTGAATATTTAATCTCGTTCAACTTGGCACATGCCTGGATAAAATCTAAAGGTAAAATCAAAGAAGGATTTTCGCTGACATCCAGAGCTTCAATTTCAGAGCTGTGTTGATGAACTCCAACCGGGATTGTTTGAAGGCTCATATTTTTCAATCGCACATGAGAATAATCAGAGGCAACAAATTTCAATTCAGTTCTAAAAGGAGATTTTGAAAACTCGAATCGACATAAATAACTTAAATCTTCTCGGCCAAGCTCAGCAATTTTATCATTTTCGGTATACCCCATAAATTCTAAAAGGATTTTTTGTAATAAAACAGGTCTTTCATTTGGTCTCAGCAGTCTCACCAAGCCACCAGACCTCACAGTTAATTTATAACCAGCAATTGAAGTCAAGAAGAACTTCCTTCCTAATAATTGTAACAAGTCATTAACAGTGGCTTCTAATGGACAGGATACAGTTCCAAATGTGCCATCCTCTCTGAATACTCGCAGGAAGTATACAGCCTTTTTAGCACTCGGAGCGTGAACTTGTTCGGTTACAGAAGGTGCCCATAATGCATCTTCAGTAATAGGAGTACTTTTTGATAGAGCCCAACTTTCTGGAGGAATCCATACAGATCTGTTTGAGGCATCATTTACATTTGAAGCATCCTTAACAATTCCTGACATGTCCAAGTTTGTATCCAAAGGATACACAACCGATTTACTATGATGAGATTCATGCTCTGAATAGTCTTCAGTCTTCAATGAAGAAGATTGTGATAATGCTCGTCGCCTTTGGCCATCAGAATAAGACAAACTTGAAGGATGTAATGGTGTTGTACTAACATTAGGAGATGATCCTTCTCTAGGACGAGACCTAAATAAACCTTTTCCAGAATCGATAACTCCACCTAAATTAGATGTAGAAGGTCTTGGCTTTACGAATGGTAAGGTTGAATCAGACGACTTTGCTTTACTAGATTTCTCGCCATCTGGATTCGACTCACGCCTAGATATTAGTTTACCTAAAAATCCCTTTTTCGGTTTTCTTGAGCTTGCAGTAGTTGAATAGGTTGATGCTACAGAGCCAGACCTACTGCTAATAGAATTATTTCGCGAACCAACATCTGTGAAACGAGCCAAACTATTTGCATGTAAAGATTCAGTGAAGAATTTGGTATCAAACACCTTTTCCTAAAAGAGTTAATTTATGCAATGGACAACAAAAATATATATAATACTTACTGGATCAGGATATGTTATAGGGGAAGGTCTTGCAGTTGAAGTCGAATTGTTTCTAGAATACTCTCCTCCACCAGAGAGGTTCTGGTCGCTACTACTTTGAGACATGCCCAAACTAGGAATATCAAACTCACCAGCAGGATATGAATCTAGTAATCCATTTTCATCTTCAGATCTACTAGGAGACATTTTCGAACCTAATGAAGATGCATAAGAAGGACGACGAGATTGATCAGCATTAATAACCGAAGAGCCGTTGTTCTGAGGGCCATTGTTAGTAGCACCACTATACGATGCGTTTCTATTTAAATACACTGTATCTTCAGAGCCTTGTCGTAACTTGGAAGAAATATAATGTTGATTTGGGCTATGAGACTCAATTGATGTATCTCGACTTGATGAAGATAAATGAACATGAGATAAAGCATTTCGAAGTTTTGGGATTGCCGAAAAGGTTCGTTTCTTTTCTGAAGGCTGTGATGTAGAACCAAACCGAGGACCGATGCTTTGACTATAACCGTCTACAGACAATAATCGATGTGAATTATAATTTGGGTCATTATAATTAGGGTCCTCATTTTCCGGCCAGTCGTTATTTGCTCTTCTTGAGTTGTTAAGTGCATCAGCAATTAATGGCGATGAAGGTCTATGACTCGAAGACATAAATGGTAAATTAAACTCGGGCCTAATTTGTTAGTTAAAAAGTTTCTAAAAAGTAAATAAATAAAACAATAATAATAATATTATTATTAAGCTTTCACATACCGGCCAATTTTAGAATTTGACGAATTGTAGTTATTGGAAGGCTGAGAAGTTGGCGATGGAGCCATCCGACTAGCACGCACATGAGATTTGGGGTCCTCATTATCATATATTTCTTCACCAGAGTCCATACTTTGACGAGGTTCGTGCCGTCTAAAACGCCGGGTCAAAGAATGAGCACTCCCACTTCTTGTTCTTGTCCTACTACTAGATCGGAATAAATGACGATGGCTATGTCGTTCTCCAACATCATCAGTTGAATTGCGAGGAGCCACAGATGCGGTATCCATTTTATGTTATAATTCAATTGGATGCTCTTTTTATACAGCTTTTTCTAGGTATCAAAAAGAATATTCACTTCAATGTTATGTCATTCAAATTTAATCAATTAACGTTTGTTTTTGGAAGCTTAGATGAGCCGGAACAACTAGCTCACAAATAAAGATCTTGAAGCGCAGACAGTGATACTATTTTAAGAATAGAATTGAGACCCTAAAGCGAAATAATAGAAACAAGTTTATAAGCGGGTCGATAAAATATCCAATCAACAAAACAAAACAAAACAATAAAACAACTCCTTAAAACACGACAATATGAACAAAGTTCGTACAGAATAAGCAAGGAAATCAAGATCGATTCAAGTTATTGCCAAGCAAACCTAATTCAAGATAATATTAGTACATCAAGCGTCATTCAATGACTAACAACTAAAATGGCACCAATTAACTACTTAGGTTGAACCAAATTTATACCACGGTTAATAGCAATTGTTTATGTATACTGACACTAGCCACCCAGACACAATTATTGGGCCAATCTTATAGGGCGCTAATCAGGCACTATAACAAAATTAAGAAGGAAAAATATACAATTGCCCAGCCAGTCCGATTTGTGTGTTGGTAAAATAGGCACGAAACTTAACGGTTTGTTTGTTTGTAGTACTTTTAGCTATCGGAAGAGTGACACTGTAATCACAAAAAAAAAAAAACACCACTCCCTAGTAATATATTTTAAGGAGAAGGACTGCATGTGAGAGTATGTAAGTTTATCGAGCCAGCTTTAGTTTGCAGCAGTGAACCAAACTAGGCAGAATACCGTTGGCCAGTGCCAGGTTGCCGCTTTAGCATTAACTTACCAGTTAGCGTAGCTTGCTAAAAATTCGGTCAAAGGGTCTTTGAGGACGGTAAAAAGTTATCAAAATTTCTTAGTAAATCAGGAATGTCACTTCAGATGCAGCCTAGTAGTGATTATATTATAAAATATGAAATATATGGTTATTGAACAAGTTAACTTTATTGATGTACCTACTGCTACCAGTACTAGTAAGACACAGAAGATGGAATTATGCTAATAATGGCAATTGTTCTAGTATAGCTTATATTGATAGAAAATAATGGTATAATGCAGGCTTCTTGCTATAAATGTTTCAGGTAAATAGGGATTTTAGGTTGAGGTAAATACCCTTGTAATGCTAGAACCCGGCATGGCGCACAGTCCGAGCTATTTATTAATTGACCTTACGTGTATAAATTAGTATTACTATTAAACGTTTGCCGTTCCTACGTACAACATGTGAACACATCCAGCCGCTATTTGTCACAGGTAACAAAATCCCGAAATATATCTTCGTCAATGGATGGATGCAGTTGCCAGATTCTCATATTTTATCATATAAAGAAGGTCTCTTTATTCTCAGTTAGGAATGGGTGGCAATACTACTTATAGCCATATCAGACAGTCTGCGTCGTCCCTTAACTGTCCGATCCATTCAAACCCCCGTATGCTGCTGCTTAGCTGTTAGCAGTCAGTAGCTGTTGCCAGCGTCCCAGTACAGGCTAGTGCAAATTCTTGAGGTTCCCAAAACCGGCCGAGTCTAATTAAGCAAAGTAAGAAGTCAAATCTTCATTACACATTAAAATCTGATGATACAACTGTTCGCAAAGCTACATGTTCTTATTATCCTATTACTATGGCATAATGAAGGTATGACAGTATAGTATTAAACACATCAGACTCACGGTAACTGTTAACACTATTAACCAGCGATTGGTAACCACTCAGAAATGGATTTTATAGTGATTACTAAGTGATCCCAAAACAAACACCCGATTCTCAACATGAACTACAATGGCAAATAGTCCAACTAGAGCAAAAGTAAAAAAGTGGAACTAGTCTATTCACAATTATATATATATCTTATGTTTTAATCTTATGTACAAACCATCTCATAATTAAATAAATTACCAGACAGTTAAATAGTGAAGCCATATCCCTTCATGCAATCCTTATATTGAGAAATAATATCATCACATTTGCCGGAATCTTGACCATATTTAAGCAAACAAGAATCTCTAGTAGACTTTTGCTCCGTGCAAACGCAACATGGCTTAGGCTCTTAAATGGTTGTTAGTCGACAGTTTGTAAACGTTCATCATATCACTTACTAGAAACTGGTGCTGGGGCAGAGGTGGATGGCTCAGCGACCTTCAAATGACATGCTGGAACTATAATTAAGTTAATAACAGTCTAAATCATGATGACAAAAAAAACACTTACCAGACTCGGACATTCTTTTTTTTTTTTTTTTACTTTTGTTTTACGGTTAAAATCTATTGATATCCGTAACTACAAATATAAAAATGTATAGTCAAATATGGCACTACATTTCACGCTTGATTTGAAATATCCGGTGATTATTACATAAGTATATCTCCGGGTAACTTTTCTTTTAGCAGGTTACAATATTTGCTCAGCACCGCGAGGCTATTTTGCTGTATTTTCCCACTGTGTACTGACATACAGCTTAATTTGGCCCAATACAGATGATATATGAGTTAAAATCCGACAAACAGTTCTAAAACAATCGTTATATCACAATTTTATATAGCAATATATGACCTAATATAAATGGATCTACTTGAGGCAACTTGAGATGAATTAAAATTCCTTTTCTGAGCTTGAATTGTTATGCATTCTTTAGTGAAATTTTATGTTGGATCGTCGTACCTGCATATTTAACCTTGTACACTGTACAGTCACTCTTTAAATAAGTATCTTCTAATTTGCGTAATTTTAATTTCCATCGCAAATTTGTAGGTATACAAATCATGATATATGAAATAAGTGTTAGTTCCAACAGAATATCTAATGAATTGTATATCCCTTAGACATATAATATATTATAATGCTGTGGTATAAATACAGTAGCGTTACAAGTAACAAGGTAACTATATTTTTGTTAAGTTATTTTAGCGAGCACGGTGGCAGGCCTAACCCGCAGATGCTACTACTGTAACTGAGCCCAGGTTCAACTTAAAGACTGCAAACACACTCTTTTTTCATATAACTACGATAGTCCAAAACATTATTTTTTGATATATAATCCTGAAGTTCATTTACAAGACATGTTTTGGCTATTGTATTGTTATGTTGAGATGGAAACAACCATATCCTATAACACATTGATGTGGTGCCGGTTGTAACTCTAATAGCATTACATTTGTTGATGTCAGAGACCAAGAAGTTGTCAGCATTGAAAAAAATATAATTAAACAATATAAATTCCTAAATAATAGTTTAATATCATAATATAAGCTCATATTAATAAGTAAAAGATAGGTTGCCAGCTTTGGCAACTCGCGTTCACCGTGATACCCTGGGCAGGGAAATTGACCCAATGGAACTCCGACTGTTGATAATAGATTTGATAACTACAAGTTAACCTCACTAAGGATATCCATTTTTTTTGTTTTTGTTTATTTCAGACGCAACTTTTCACTACTTAATATTTGATACCATTAAAATAAACCGAATATTTGAGTCATATTAACCAGAATATACTAGAGCAACTTTGTAGTAAGACGATGTGGTGGTTTGGACAGGGCGCCACCAATGAACCTCCAGATGGTCCCAATTGCCAACTTCTCGGCCCATTTGCCTTAGTTGTACAAATGTTTATGGGGGCTGCTGCTATTTTATCACTAGTATATAAAAGACACAGGGAGATTCCACGACGGCCTTGGTGGATTTGGTTCTTTGATGTTCTGAAACAAGTTGTAGGTGCTGCCGGACTCCATCTACTCAATGTATTAGCTTCGATTCTGTTCAGTAATTCAACTGATCCTGAACTAGATGACAACCCATGTAATTGGTACTTTTTGAATATACTTCTGGATACCACTATGGGAGTACCAATATTATGGTTTTTCTTGTACTTGGTCCATACCGTTTGTTTCAGACTAGGAGTCAAAGACATTGTATCTGGTCAATATGGTGATCCTCCAAGATGGAAAGCCTTTTTCAAACAAGCAACACTATACATGATTGCCCTTGTTGATATGAAATTTGCATTATATTTATTTGTGTGGTGGATGCCCTTTATTGACGACTTTGGAGCTTTGTTAATTTCATGGACAAAATTCGACGAGCGGGTCCAAGTAGCTTTTGTCATGCTTGTTTTCCCTTTAATGTATGTGAATTTGTTTCATTTAAACTCTGGGTTGATTAAACCTAACTAACCTTTAGAATGAACTCTGTTCAATATTATATTATAGATACCATTATACAATCCCCTGAATATCACCATAAAGATATCTCAGTGGTAGCTAATAACGAATGCAACAAGCCTAATAATGAAAGCCACGAGCACCAGTCCTTGTTGAATGGTGGAGAAAATTCATATAACTATTCTTCAGATCAGACGAGTACTATTAACGGTGACGACAATAATTACTCAAGGCATGATGTTAGATCTGCTACTTCAAGTAGTATTTCTACTGTACATACCAGGACTGAAGCAGGCTCTTCAAAGGGAATATCAAAACCCAGTACTACCGCCAATTGAGACCATTCGAGCGTTTGTTTATTATCTATGTTTATTATTTCTATCTTTTCTTCACTATCTATGAGATATCCAATTCTTATGTCTCGTTTAAACCGTCGTGCATGTTGATGGGAACTAACTGGTGTGTAGTTGCCGTACAAGTAAGCGACAGCCGTGCTCCTGTACTCGCGCGATCGCACTATCTAACCCTCATCCTAATTTTTTTTTTTTTATATATATATATATATATGCATTAAATATTATATTAGCCTTTTATCTCCATATAACCAGTTTAACCATTTACCATGAAGATCAAGACTATTAGTCGATCTATTGATACCTATATCCCGGCAAATAATACCGATGTGCAGAGACTTCCAAGAAATCTGGATCCAGCTCTGCACCCTTTCGAGAGGGCTAGAGAGTATACCAGAGCTTTGAATGCCACCAAGATGGAACGAATGTTTGCTCAACCTTTCATCGGCCAACTTGGAAATGGTCATATCGATGGTGTTTACAGTATTGCTAAAAATATGAGAACTTTAAATAGACTTGCTACTGGTAGTGGTGATGGTATTGTAAAGTTATGGGATATGTCTGCAAGAGCAGAGGTTTTTTCTGTTCAAGCTCATGAAAATATTGTCAGAGGGTTAACTATGACTCCATCGGGAAATTTATTATCTTGTAGCAGTGACAAGACTGTCAAGCTATGGAATGTTAATGAGAGACAAGCTACCGAACCTTTACAGACTTACCTTGGTACTGGAGGCTTTAATGCTGTGGATCATCATCGTGAAGAGGGCAAATTTGTGACCGCCGGTACTACTGTCGAGTTATGGGATATTAATAGATCAAAGCCCACTGCTAATTTATCTTGGGGAGCTGATGGTGTAGTAAGTGTTCGCGTTAACCAAACCGAAACTTCTATTGTTGCTACCGCTGGTACTGATAGATCCATTGTGATTTATGATTTACGAACATCTTCTCCAGTTCAAAAGTTGGTATCAACTCTTCGAACCAACAGTATTGCATGGAACCCTATGGAGGCATTTAACTTTGCAGCTGCTAATGAAGATCACAATACTTATTTATATGATATGCGAAAGCTTAATCGAGCCTTGAACGTTTACAAAGATCATGTAGCCGCCGTTATGGATGTCGACTTCAGTCCTACTGGTCAAGAATTAGTAACTGGTTCATATGATAGATCCATTCGTATATTTAAACTCAGGGAAGGTCATTCTAGAGACATATATCACACAAAGAGAATGCAAAGAGTTTTCGCTGTCAAATTCAGTATGGATTCTAGATATATTATCTCTGGTTCAGATGATGGTAATGTTCGATTATGGAGATCGGTTGCCTCTTCTAGATCTAATGTTAAATCTACTAAAGAACGTGCTAAGCTTGAATATGACGAAGCTCTTAAAGAAAGATTCAAGCATATGCCAGAAATCCGTCGTATTTCTCGACATAGACATGTTCCTAAGGCTATTAAGACTGCTAGCGAAATCAAGAAGGTTGAAATGGATAGCATTAAGAGAAGACAAGACAATGTCCGTCGTCATAGCAAGAAGGGTGCTGTTCCATACGAGAAAGAGAGAGAAAAGCATATTATTGGAACTGCTATCAAGGATGGAAAATCTTCTAAATGATTTCCACGGTAATAAGCATCTAACGACTAGCATATAAGAAACTTAATTTAACTTAATTTAAAAGATGATGAAATTATATATATTCTAATAGATTTATTGTATAAAAGTTATCAATGATATTAACAAATATAAAAAAATGCACAAAAAAGTCGGGGATAAAATACATGGTTCTTGAAGACGTTTAGAGCCAACAAAAGGGTTAATAATACCATAAAAAAAGGGGGGAAAGAAAACTGAACAGCAAAAATACATATGTGAAAAAAAAAAAATTAAATATAAAAAAGCATCAACAAGCAAAAATCTAAGTGGTTTGAGATAGAAAAATCGTAGATATTTAGATGTTAACGTCCAAAACAAGACTAACATCGTCAACTTTCTTAGATGCAAGATCTTCTAAAAATGGGATCATATCTAAAAGCTCATTATCATGAATGTCAGAAAACCAACTCGAAATTGGTAATGCATGGTCTGGATGGAAGATATAAGAGGCAGGAGAATTGTCAATTATAATAATGTCTTTAAGAGGGCGTCCCAGCTGGGCCAAGTTCTTGACATAATTGCCACTGTGATTATAGCAACTTTCCCTGAATAAGCGATGGTGAATGACATTATGAACATCCAACTGATCTAACAATGGATCACCGTATTTACTAACACTGGCAGTAAAAACCACTACCTCATACAACTCTCCTACTCTCTTCATGAATTCATCAACACCAGGACGTTTGATAACATAAACATTATGACTCTGGGATTCAATTTCCACGGGAATAACAAAGTCCGCCTGATTGATATACTTGAAACTACTATGAACTAGAGTCTCATCCAGATCTAATACGAGGCATTTGCGACCATATAAATCTTCTCTGAGAGGTTCCAACAGCCAATCTTCAGGTCCATAATTTCCTGGATCTTGAGGAAAAAATACAGAAGATTCCCCAGCATATGAAGATTGAGATAATTGAAGCTCTTCAACCTGGCCATGATCCTTTTCCAAAGTTTTATTATAGTGATTGTCGTGGGAATTAATTGTATTAGTATTAAGATTATCATTAGTATGGTTGTTGTTTTTGTTGATAATGTTGTTGTTGTTATCGTTATTGTTATTGTTATTGTTATTGTTATTGTTATTGCTGTTGTTGTTGTTAATATTATGCTCAGTATTGTTATCATGAGGTTCATCAAGAGACTTCTGCATGCCAGATAAATTATAAGGATCATTGCTATTAGGAGTGTTAGTGCTAAAACTACCGGCATTTTTTTCAGTTGAAGGTTCGCCTAGTAGTACGGGCACAGTTGATATACTATCTATCCCTTGAGTATTAGAGCTATTGGCTTCATTTGGCAATGGAGGTACAGGTTTATCCAGCCAACTCTTTTGGCGACTAAGCACATCTGGTTCTCCTTTACTGTTTGTGCTATTGCTACGATATCGGCTTTCTCTTTTTGCACCACCATTATTTGTTTGGCTCCTTTGACCTGAAGGTTGACTTTGTTGTTTAGATGTACTTAATTGGCTTCGGCTCAAATTGGTCACAGGAGGCGGAAAAGACTTTGATTGAGAAGAAGTTTCTTCAGTTGCACAACAAAATAGTCGAGAAAAGAAGTGTTCTAATGATGAGGTATTGTGTGCAGTTGTATCTGGTAAATCCAGTCTTCGAGGTTGACTTCTTTGCCGACTTTGTGACGGCACCTTTGATCCATCTAATGTTAATAAAAAATTACTCACGATTTAACTATTTGCAAGAGGTTATATGAAGAAATTTAAACATCTAGGGCTGAAGTCCTAATAACATGAAATTCAGATCCGCTTGAGTTTATTTAACTTGGAATTTTCCTCCGAGAAGTTTTGTTTTCCATCCATACCTTTACTCATTTGCACCTAATCAAATTAGGATAGTTGATAATAATTCTATAATACAGGTAGTTAATCTCTAAACTGCTGGTCAGTCAAGTTGTTTTGAGAGAAACTGGGACTTCAGCACAAATATATATATATAATTACCACTTCAGTGTGTGTAGATTCCAAATGTATAAGGAGTGAATTAGGGTTGGGGTGTTGTAGTTGCTAGGTCTGTTTGACCAAAAATACTGTAGATCCTATCTAATCTAAAGAAGAAAGGGGTTGGAAAGGTTATATCAGTCAATATTATTAATTGTATAATAATAGTTTCTAGAATATCTAATTAAAACTTTTCTTTTGTTGACTCAATTTAGTTTGAAGACAATGGAGGTCAAGAGTTTCGATGGAAGGGGACCTGCAATTGACGGGCTCCTTTTGGAGGCTGCTGCCATAGTAGTTACTGTAGACTGCTGTAGTCCCTTCCCTCCCTAACAGGCCGGGTTGACATGTTACACTGTACACTAACAAAACGATACCGTCATTTAAGATATAAGATATTTTCCAAGTTCAGTCAACTCTGATATAATATAAATATATGTCAATAAAAATGAAAATATAATATTTAAAGGCCCTGCACCCCAGTGTAGATCAGGGCAACAATATCCGACTAGTCTTGGGCCCTGAGCTAAAAACCACTAGTCGGTTAACCTTGCTATTCCCTGAAATCATTGCATTGACTGAGATGAAGAGAGGGTATATATATATATATGGTTTTTTCAAAGGAGTTTAAGAGTCTTGTCACGGATTCCAAAATAAGAGAAGTTGGTCACACTTATACTCGACCAAATTTGCAACGAGCTGAGTATTTTCAGGACAGAATGCCCAGTTCCTGTCGTTACCGCAAATCAAGCAAAAAGTTAACTTAAGTTATTATCTAGCAACAACTGAGTAGTTGTTTTTTAATCTTCCTAGTATTATATATATATATATATATATATATATATATATTCTGTTTATTTATTTCTTAAGTCTAACAAATAATCGACTATTATGTTTGCTCAAAAATAGAGCTTGAACCTCATAATAGGTGTAGTGTAACTTAACTTCCTGTACCAGGTACGCTGTTACTCATATCAATTATAGAACATCCAGTGTTACATCAGAAGCTAATGCAAGGCAACGTGGAAGGGAAATCAGGATGGGTGCTGGTCAGACTGGTAAAGTTAGGTAGTTGCCGAATATTCGCCCGCTTGTTGGACCAGCGACGTCGGGAAAGCCTAATGCAAGAACTAAGTTAATTTACGGGATTGCAGACCGGTTAAATCAGGCTAATTGTAGGAAACTTAAATATTATATATTTCCCCGTCTGCACATGCCGCAAAACTAACCAAGATAAATATATATAAGTAAGAGAATTGATGACAACTACCAGATCTTCTACAAAATTGTCAGCAGTTCTTCCTGGTGTTATCATTGGAGGTGGGGTATTCAACACTCAAATGAACGATGACCCCACAAAGCTGCCAATTGTTCAAATAATAGATAAAGCTTTCACAGCAGGGGCCAATGCGATAGATACATCCCCGTATTATGGACCATCCGAAATCCTAATCGGAAATGCTCTGAATGATAATATAATCACCAGCAAATATACTCGAGAATCTTATATTATCATGACAAAAGTTGGTCGTATCGCACTTAATGAGTTTGACTATTCCCAGAAATGGGTAGAATCTTCAGTCAATAGATCCCTTGAGAGGTTGCATACCAGTTACCTTGATGTGGTATTTTGTCATGATGTAGAGTTTGTAAGTCCTGAGGATGTATTGACAGCCATTGGCACCCTATTTGAATTACAAAAACTTGGCAAGGTTCGAAATGTTGGTATATCTGGATATCCTCCTAAAGCCATTAGTAACCTGATTCCAAAAATAATCAAGGAATTCGGCCGACCACCCGATGTTATTCAAAATTATTCTCATTTTAATCTTCAAAATACAAAACTTGCTGAATACGCTGGAAGCTGGATAAAACTTGGAGTCGACTGTGTAATCAATTCCAGTCCTCTATCCATGGGGTTGCTCGCAGGTAGACCAGTAGCTGCTTTTCATCCTGCTCCTGACGGATTGAAATCTGCCAGTATAGCTGCTACAGAAAAAGCTAAACAACTAGGATTCTCATTGCCTGAACTAGCATTGAAATTTGTTATCTCAAGATGGAACCAGTTACGACCCGAAAACGGGGGTGGATTCATTATTTTTGGTATTAGTTTCATCCATGAATTGGAAATGGTTCTCGACTGTTACTCGGAAATGATGATTAAAAGTGAACAAAGTTGTACTAAAATAGTTGGAGACAAGACTTGGAAACCAAGTCTAGAAAAATATGAACAATACAAGCCATCATTCATTGCTATCCAGAACGCATTCGGTGAATGGTTAGATTATTCTTGGAATAGCCCATAAGTTAAAACATGATTCCTCAATAATTATGCCAAGATATCTACACTATAATATTTGTACGTCATCCTATATTAGGAATTGAAAAGTCAGATCATTCTCGAAGCATGATACAGTAAATTTATATGGTTCAGGTATAGATAGATATTACGTAATTCACGTCATACTGTCAAGATTAACAGTTAGTTATATTTTATATTTAGCCGCACTGCCCTGATTTGACAATAATATACTCTATTTATTTGAAATTTCTTTTGTCAGCAACTTAGATTTCTTATTTTATTGATCTGAGTCCATTTCTGTTGTTTCGATTATAAAGATACAATTCAAAGGGTATTTTGGATTTATATTCAACAGTTAATTTTTATATTTGTTTTTTGTTTCTGATACATTGCCACACTTTCACTAACAAAGATGGATCATCTTATGGATCAGAGAGTTCGGACTTTTGTCCCAGTCCATACAACTCCCACTATATCATGTTGTAATTGTGGCAATCCAATGAAAGCTGAAGGGGGTCTTGCTATGTGTGTTGATTGTATTAGTTTGTCAGTCGATATCACTGAAGATATTCAGAAAGAAGGGACTATAACGTTCTGCAAGAACTGTCATAGGCTCCACAATCCCCCAAATCATTGGATTCATGCTCCTCGAGAGAGTAGAGAACTTCTTGGTTCTTGTCTCAAACGACTCAGAGGGTTAAATAAGATGCGTTTAATGAATGCCAAGTTTTTATGGACTGAGCCACATTCTAGAAGAACAAAGATCAAAGTGACTATCCAGGGAGAAGCAGCCCAATTTCAAAATACATTAATTCAACAAGATTTCGTTGTTGAATTTTATGAAGCTAGTGCCCAATGCCCTGATTGTGCCAAGTCATATACTGCAAATACATGGAGAGCTAATATCCAAATCCGACAAAAAGTTGAACATAAAAAGACCTTTTTATACCTTGAACAACTTATTCTGAAAAATAATGCTCACAGAAATACTGTATCTATCCAAGAAAGCAAAGAAGGACTTGATTTCTTTTACAATCAAAGAAACCATGCTTTAAAGATGATGGAATTCCTCGATAGTGTTATTCCTGCAAGGACTAGACGAAGTGAAGAGCTGATTTCTCAAGATACTCACACTGGTGCCAAAAGCTATAAATTTTCATACTCAGTTGAGATTGTTCCGGTATGTAAAGAGGACCTTGTTGTATTGCCTAAAAAATTAGCAAGATCAATGGGTAATATTGGACAGCTAACTCTCTGTTATAAAATTGGAAATACAGTCCACCTTGTAGATCCCACTGATTTGAAGATGGCTGAATTGACTGCAAACAACTACTGGAAGAATCCATTCCAATCTTTGGCAAACAGTCATAACCTGACTGAGTATGTTGTTTTAGATATTGAGCCTGCGGGACCAGCAAATTCCAAGTTTGTGTTAGCAGATGCAACTATTGCTCGTTCAGCGGATCTTGGTGTTAATGACAATACATACTATGTTCGAACTCACTTAGGAGCTATTTTACACCCTGGTGACACTGTTATGGGATATCATCTTAATAATACCAATTATAATAATGCACTTTGGGATGAGTTGAATCCTGAAACTATCCCCGAAGTTGTGCTGGTAAAGAAATCATATCCTGAGAAGATTAGAAGTAAGAAGAGAAACTGGAGACTTAAGAGAATGGCAAAAGAATACAACGAAATCGAAACTGGTAGCGCCAAGCCTGCTCGTGGTAGAGCAAATGATGCTTTAGAGAGGTCTAGACGAGATTATGAAGAGTTCCTTCAAGAATTGGAAGAAGATCCTGAATTCAGAAGCGAAATCCAGCTA
The DNA here is from genome assembly GCA_030572735.1 of Sugiyamaella mastotermitis. Taxonomy (NCBI): domain Eukaryota; kingdom Fungi; phylum Ascomycota; class Dipodascomycetes; order Dipodascales; family Trichomonascaceae; genus Sugiyamaella; species Sugiyamaella mastotermitis. Next base: position 111,190 of record JAJMBN010000031.1, read on the forward strand.
TATAAAGCTGAAGTCCCGGAAAATGAAGCCGAAGCGCTGGCTGATTTTGAAGGCGACGACGATAGTGATTATCCAGCAATTAAATTGGAAGAATTAAAGCTAGACGAATCAGAAGATGAATTTCCATCGCATGACGACGTCGAGCCTGAAGATTAAATATTTATCATATCCTGAATTGTTTGCATTTTATTATTATTATTATTATTATTATTATTATTATTATTATTATTATTATTATTAT